>VOQK01007567.1:54195-64395 GCA_015052645.1 Benitochromis conjunctus | reverse complement strand
CGGTAGTTTTCAATGCTCCCCATTTGCTTGCCGAACGGCAGTCAGGGTGCCATTGACTGTAGAGGTCTGTGCGCCCCTCCATGTATATGCCTCCACAGAGCATCGCTGACCCACCACGAACCCTATCATGCTGAACAATGTTACAGGCAGCATAACGTTCTCCACGCTTCTCCAAACCCACGTTTGGCGCATGTGCTCAGCTCTCATCTGTTAAAAGCAAACAGGGTGGTGGACCTGCGGATACTGGTATTCTGTGACAAATGCCAATCAGGCTCAACAGTACCAGGCAGTGTGCATAGGGCCCAGTAGAGGACATAGAGTCATGATGTCTGTTTCTGTTTGTGTGTACAGAGACTTTCACACCAGTGGCCTGCAAAAGGTCATTTTGTAGGACTGGGTTCTGGATCTGGCAGTACTCACCGTCTTCTGTTATGGATTAAACGCCTATGGTCCTGTCCAGCTATGCTAGAGTAGCTGGCTGTCTCCTGGAATCCCCTCCATGCTCTCCAGACTGTGCTGGGAGACACAGTAAACCTTCTGGCACTGGCACGTATTGATGTGCCATCCTGGGAGAGTTGGACTAACTGTGCGACCTCTGTAGGGTCCAGGTATCGCCTCATGCTGTCAGTAGTAACACTGACCCTAGCCAAATGCAAAACCGGTGAAAAAATGAGGAGCTTAAAAATGTCAGCGGCTCCACGTGTAAAACCATTAATGTTTCAGCAGTTGTCTCATTGTTGTCCCTCCACTAGGTTTGAAACTGATTAACAGCCCCCTATGCTACTTGTCAGTATCACAGAAGTTTAATCGACTCTTTTACCTTTAACTTTTTAGATTGCTGTTTTCTAAAGTACACAACGGAAGTGCTTTCCATCAGAAAGGCATCTGTGTCATATCACAAATAAATATTATCCATTCACTTTCAGATATTTTTGTGACTTCTCAGTAAGAGTTTAGTCGGGTTCAGATGACAAAGATATTTTGGACTTATTTATTTATGTTGTCAAACAGAAAAGGATTTGTGGTAAAACATGTTCTTTCACGATGGCATACATGTTTACAGAAGGCTTTTTTGGTTTGAAGACTTTTGGCAGAAAGTCTTAAAGGGAAATTAGTGGCAGCGGGGGTGCACTTAAGCCTCCACAGATGGAAAAACAGTAACTAAACTCAAACAAAAATACTATATGTGTGTTTAAAAGCTTCATTCAGCACTAACTTGCCTTTGCAGTGAACTTCAGAGAGATTATCCTTTTTTTCTTGTGTAGTCATAAATACATGATATTGTGAAAGTAAAAAAAAATATTGTGATTTTTTTTTTGGTAGGGGGGTGATTTTTTTTACCAGTTTACATGCTAATTATATCTCTCTCTCTCTTTCTCTCTCTCTCTCTCTCTGTATTTTTGGGGATCCTTCTGATTTCCATCCCTGTGGACCTGCTGGATGCCTGGAACATCAACTCCAGGTAAAACTATTGGTAGAAGTCATACCGTACCGCTGGGTTTGTCGCTACAGATTGAACAATTTGCAGCAATATGGTTTGACCGCTTGTTGCGTGTGCGTTTGCAGCCGTACGTTTAATCAAATAAGCTGTGTGTGCCTGAACACATCAGCATTTATGTCTTGCCGTATTCATGACTGTTTTTACACAAAGCAATCTATTGTCCTCTAAATGAAGTCCATGATAGAGATGTGCATTGCTTACATGGACACTTGTACTGGACCGGAGAGCAGACAGTGAGCCTGAACATCTCTGTGAGCTTGATGCGCTCACAAGCATAGCTATGCTAGAATGATGGGAACCATCCAACACAGTATAGGCAGTATATTCTGATCATGTGGATTTGCACATTATTTAAGCTCATCACCTCGCAAGTTTTCAAAGAAAGAAAAACTCATCAGTTAAAACCCAGCTTACTGGCTGCACATTCATGGACAGTCGTCTCATCCATCACCATTTGTGACTTTTAAAAAAAAAGTTTTTTGTTTTTTTTTTAAAGAAAGAAAGTTGAGGACTTTTTCCTATATTTTTATCTATTTAATTAATTAATTAATTTAACTTCTGATCAGGTCACACCCATCCTCACCTTCCATAACATTCAAACCAATGAGATGAATTCACTTTGACTCGCCGTACACCATAGTGGATTAGGTGAAAGTCACATTCCTTGTCGCTTGCAGCAAACTGAACAATAAAATCCTTGTAATCCAACTTGGATGCGACATCCTTTTCACGGGATAGAACAGAAAACCCCACACAGTCGGTTCTGCTACACAGTGATCTGTGTAAATGTAGGTTTTAATTAGTTTCAGATTTGAAAAGCTTTGCTCGCCAGATGCCACCATTACTGGGATAGTCGTGAAGATCCTGAGCACAGCGATTTGGGGAAGTTCCTTCATTTCTTTTTAGGAAATATCATGTTTGAAGGGCTGTAGGTATTCCCTCTAGAATGCTTGCACACATTTGTTTATTTAGATTTTCATCACATGTTGCTGTGGCTTTTGTGGCCACAGCAACTGTGGCCACAAAAGCCACACAGTCTGTTATTTCTATATTTTTGCATTAATCCCGTTAATGTCGTTTGCTACATCTAGACTACATCCAGTTGTTTCTTCCTGGACTGCAGTGCTGATGAGCATACAACATTCCCACCTTGTTTAGAACACTGGTTTTCGCATTATTTCATGCCGTTTGGGATTTCTAATATTGAATTACGTTATTTTACTGCAAAAAATGAACCGTCCTGTTTAAAGGCATTTTGCCTCATCTCATAATAAGTACATGTTTTTGCAAGTGCATCGCACAAAGTAAAGCTGAGCTTTGAAATGTAGAATATGGACTCAGAAACAATGACTTTGTTTTTTCACACTGACCCCATTATTGCTTCCATGTTACTGACAGTCATTTATGTTCAGTCTATAAGAGCCTCTAGTTCGCTCAATTTGATATTCCCTTTTCAGTGTGCCCGTTTACCGGAATGAAATCAATGAAGGGTAGTTCGACATTCTAATAACGCCATATTGACAGAAAGGAGAAGCGGTGACATTTACTCTAGGTGGCTTCTGTCTGGTGTGCAGTAAAGTACACCAGACGATCTTTCACAATAGTTTTTGATGTCTGTGGCATAGAATATGGTTTGTTAAAAAGTCCTCCATACTGTGCATTAGCGTACCTATTCATTTTGCCTATCACATGTTCTTGCAAAGAGATCTATGATTTTGTGAACGTCTCTATTAACCCCCAAAAGGTACCACTGTAATCTTCATGAACCTTTTCATATGTTCCTCAAAATGCACAAATGAAATTATGTTTAGAGAAATAAATATGAAAACAATGCAGCAGTGTGCCTTTTTCTATTTTTGTCATTTTAAATAGCTCTTTTTTAGTTTTGCAATTTTTTGCATAGCCAACTAAATTATTTTTAGTACAGTGATATCATAAAAAGCTATATGTTATAATTCGATTCACTGGTCCTGAATGAATCTAATTTGACCACATTTGTCTGCATTCTAGTCACTTGTTTTCAGCTTGGTTGGTTGCCAGGGTTTTTTCACCCCCATGCAGTGACAGCCATATGGTCGGAGCATTTGTGGAATGAACAGTGTCCTGCTCATCCAGTCCAAGCGCTGCTGCCATATTTATTTATATTGAAAAATGTCACCAAATTGAAACTCAAATTTCCCAAAATTGTTGAAATGCACTCGGTACAAGCACTGAAAAACACCTGCTTGTTGTTGTGTCACAAAAACAGCTCTAACCCACTGGGGCATGGATACAGACCTGTGGGGCTATGTTGTAATGTCTGGCACAGGAGCAATGGCAGGGGTTCTTTTGGGTCCTGGCAGACGTGGGATGGTGTGTTTGTGATAAAAAGCTTGTTATGGTGCATTCTCAGATTAGAGATCTGCGTAGTTTGGAGGCAGGATCAGTGCCCTGGGCTCATTTCTGAGTTTTCTGTTGGGGTTTTTTTTTTTATCTTAACTACGTAGGGGGCAAGTTATGCTGTAGGGCAGTAACATAATCAATTTAACTTGCATGTCATTTTCATCATTCAATACTTGCTGATGTGTTTCTCTCAAAACCACAAATGGGATTCTCAAAGATAAAGATAAAATTAGACAAAAATCATTGTGTGGGATTTTTTTTGGCAATTCTCCATCTTGGATTTTGAGATTATTTACAGTGAGCTTTGCTTAACATTTTCTTTGACAATAGTCCCAGTGCTGCCTGCAACACAAAAAACATCTGAGGCTACGGCTGTTGTGATTGGAGCTCTATATAAATAAAATAAAACTGAAGTGAATTGAACTGATTGTCATGGTAGTCACGGCAACACTAATATGATGTGTGAGTATATTGAGTATATCCTAAATACAGTACAGTAATGGTGTGTTTAGTGTAAAGAGTAACACATTATTTTTATAACTGCCATAGTGTTGGGAAAGTGCATGTTAGCATTTTTATTTGCTTATTTTTATTACTTATGTTAAAAGTAATAATTGTCTGCTGTAGCTTGAAATTCATTTGTAATGTATTAATGTGAATTACTAGCCACAAACTGAGAAAAATACAGAGCTAAACAGAAATAAATGAAACACTGTTGCGGAAGGGAAATGATTTTTTTCTGCAGACTGACAGGGATTGTCATTTTCTGATTTCAGAATTTGCTAAACTTTCAGCACTTGAAGGCACTTTTTTTTAACAACATGCCCACCCGCCTTGTTGTGGTCAGCAGGTTGCAGGCATTGGAAAGTCATTGCACTGATTTGATTGGGCAATCACAAACAATTTTCAGAGTCTGAGTGCGTATTACCAAATAAATGGAGCCTGTCTACACGCAGAGACAACTCCTTCGGGGGCATCCTATCTTTGATGCCCCCCAACAGATTTAATATTTGCATGTTGTACAGAAATAATGCAAAAGAAGGCAGTCCTGCATGGTGAAAAGATGCAGAATAAATTACTCTCCATCTTTTACCAGAAGTAAAAAATAAGAAGCCATTACTTAAAAATCACCAGCATTTTCATCAGTAACTAGAAATGAATTTTGTTTAATCAGTGACTGTAACAGATTACAAATATATTTATTTTGTAAGTTAATCACATAATTTGTACATGTAATTACTTGCTAGTATGGTTGAGTAATACTGCAATAATTGGCTCTGCTAAGAATGCGTTCAGCTCATACAACAAATACCTTTGACAAATAGAGGGAGAGAATACCAGTGTCATTAAAAGCTATTAGTTACAGGCTTCCTGAAATCGCTGTCAAACAAAGGATACAATTTGAATGTTGTTGCCATTTGTGCATTTTAATGTGTAAGCAAACATATTTCCCAGTTGTTAAGTGTAATCATTTGGCCATGAAGAGACACCAATACATACTGACACGGGACAGAAAGGTGAAACTAATTGAAGCTCAGCACTCAGAGGGCTGATGAAGCCTCCGAACTGTCCAGTAATTGCTCCTCTTCTAATGCCAAAAAAGTCGCAGACAACGGAAATTTTCTGGCAGCTTCAGTCTGGGTGCTTGAGGCTTCGAAATGTTGCTGTTCAAACTGTTAACAACTGAGTCACTACGTTCTCGTTTTGTGTTGTCACAAATCTCTGCCTTTGTTGTGGTTACTCACTCCTCTTAATCCAGTTCATTCCCAGAGCAGTACTTATAAAACATGAGTTCAAAATAAATTTGTAGGATAAAGTGCGTTGTTTAAAGGCGCCATCGTAAGTAAACCATAATGAAGGTCTTTGACTTGCATTACAACAAACCCAGCACATTTTCTAATCGATAGAGCTGCATTTTAAGGGCTTACTGCCATTATTGGTTTACATTTTTGTTTTCTGCTCCTCAGCAGAAGGACTAAAATATGTCTGAATGTTAAGATTTTCTCTGTCAGTAGGTTAAAGTAGTTATACCAGCTCTTTAAAAATTAATTTCAGAAGGGCTGTTCCATCTCCTCAAGATAATTGCATGGTTTAGGAAAAAAGGTCAGAATGTGCTTTTTATTTGTAGTGTTTTCTGTGCTTTTATGTTTCTAGTAAATCATATCAGTGGCGTCACTCATTAGATTACAAACATGCTGAATATCTAAGTGCTGCCTATAAAGAGAAACAAGTAAGTGTTTGCCTCTAATCAGCCGATCTGAAGGTAAAGTAATTTGATCCTAAGCCACCTCTGTAGACTTTAAATTAAATCTACATGCACAATCACATTATTAAACTGTGATGCACAATACTGTGCAAAAGTAAAAGTGAACTCACTCCTCATTCCTTTATGTTTTGCTAGGAAAATGGGAAATACTGGATTATTGAAATATGTCCAAGAATAAATGGAAATTCAGCATATAAGGCAAATAGTTGTACAATTATGAAGGACTGGACCGATTTTACTCTACAACACAGTCTGAACTCTCTCAGTCAATCTTTATTGTAATTTCTTTAAGTAGTCTTCAGGAATAATTCTCCAGGCTTCTTGAAGGACATTTAAATTTCTTCTTTGGGTGTTCCTGGCTTTTGTTCTCTTCTCGGTCTAGATGATGCCACACTGCTTCAGTAATGTTGAGGTCTGGGCTCTGATGAGGCCAATCCACGACTGTTTTATTGTGTTTTTCTATCCACGTATGCTTTTACTACATCGGCAGTTTGTTTGGATTCATTGTCGTACTGAAAAATGAAGTTGCTGCCAATCACATGCTTTCCAGATGGTATTACACAGTGGATCTGTGTAATCTGGCAGTACTTGCCTGTTTTTATAATTTCATCAATTTTGACAAGATCTCCAACACCACTGGCTAAAATGCAGCCGTGACAGAGCCGACACAGTTTTTTTACAGACAACTGTAGACACTCATTGTTGTATCGCTTGTATAACCTTTTCCATTCATACTGATGAAGATTTGACCATACAATTTCTCATATGCGCCCACCCACCCACACCCCAGCCCAGAGACCAGACACAATGGGCCAACCTTAACCCCTGAGAACTGGCAAGGCCAAGACACTATAAGGGATGAGGAGAGAGACAGCAGGAGCGAAACAGGGAGACACAGGGGGCCCCAACCCCCCAGAATCCCCACCAAAGCCAGACCAGCCCACAAATCTCACAACACCTATTGTTGTGAATGTCACCCATGCACTATTTTTTTGTTTGTCTTTTTTAAATAGATAAATAACTGCTGGCATTTTCTTACAAGCAGACTAGTAGTGTATTTTAGAGGTACGGCACAGTTGTGTAGTAGACACAACACTGGTTCATTCCTCAAGTTAGACGATTCATAGCTCAGTGTTAAGTAGCTTAGCAATCAACCAAAAGAAAATCTTCTGAAAATGGTCAGGTACAAGAAATGGGCTAAACATGAGTGAAAAAGCAGCCAATGTCCAAAAACACTGGGAAACTATTGCTCAAATTTACTATAAAAAAAAAAGAGGAAAGCGTGGTTCCTCATAACCAAGACTTGGGTCAAGACTGCACTGTGCTATTATTATGTCACTTAATCCTGGTTCTTGTCAGTTTGTTGATATTTTGTTACATACTCATTGTTATCTTGGAACACATTTCTTACACATATCTTACTTTGCTTTTTAAACTTTCTATATTTTCTCCACACTATATGTGAATAAATGACATAAATCAGCATTTCCAGCTAACGAAAAATGTCATTTGTAAATCACTGAAACTCCTCTCTGTACGCTAGCCTGTATTGTTTTGTGTATTTATTTTTTTTTAGAATGACCAGCTGTGTCTAGTTTGTGTTCTTGCCAGCATTTTTGCTGCTCTTTCAGTGACAGCCATATGGTCAGTGTGTTTGTCAAATAGTCACCTTTGTCACATAATAACCTCTGGTTGGGTTATTTTCAGCATTTCTGAGCAGTGATCAGTGAGCATGTCAGCATGTGAGAGAAGAGGGCAACACAGAGAAAGTCAGTTCGCTCACTCATAGGAAGGTTACCGACATGCAGATCAGTTGTTGCTCCTTATTTTCTGGGTTTATGCTGCTCTGCTCGCGCTCGCTTAACATATGACAAGGACATTTCAGGCATTCGTTCGGGTGAAAAGATGGAAACCAAATCTGTGATTTTATTTTTCCTTCTTTTGTCGATTTTTTTGAACTCTGTGTTGTTTGCCTACCTGTGGGCTTCCTGCTGCCCTGGAGAAATGCTTTTCATTTTGAGGATCTGAGCGATTTTGTAGCACATACATTTTGTGCACACACAAGCAAACAAGCTTGCACACAGTGACACTTTGACCGCGAGAAGAAACTTTATCCTCACTCTTTCCAGTCTCTACAAATGTTCCTACCCTTCCAGTGTTACCTAGAAATTCACACAGAATCCACACTGATATCCTGCCCGTACTTTCACCCTCCTGCAGTATTAAACTTGCTATTGCATGAATCCAAGTAGTATGCTTCTCTCTGTCAGCCTTTTTGTCGTTGCAGTGTGTGTGATATGAATTCAGACTGTGTTCAGGCATGACAGCAAACACAGTTCCCTCTTCCTGGATGTCACCGAGGTGCTGATGCAATAGAGTGGCTAGAATCCTCATATTAAGACTTGTCCTCTGCAGTGTGGCTTCTCCAGACCGTGACAGGGGCTCCTAAGGAAGCTCATTCGCATTGCAAAAATCATTCCTCTCTACAGCGTGCGTGTGTGTGTCTGCCACAGTATGTATGAGGAGAAGTGCGAAGAAGTGTGCACACTGAGTTGCCTGGGTTTATGCATTCACATCTCAGTATCTGCATTTATGTTTCTTTCCTTTATAGCTTATGTGTCTGCATTCGTTCTGTTCTTCTTTCCCCTATTCAAGATGAAAGGTCAAGCTCCACCATATGTGCTGTATTATAGTATGTGTCTGGGTGTGTCATCTTGGCAGCACCCTGCAGTGCTCAGCAGAACTTGCTTCTTCCTCCATGTCCGGCTGTATGCCATTAAACTGGTCTTGTTTTTGTTTAAGCTGATGCATCCGCTTGTTAATGTTGTCATTGTTTCTGGGCCATATGCTGTTGATAGCAGGCGCAGACTTTAAAGCTGGGGCGCAGTACACAAACAGAGAGAAAAGATGCACATCCATCTAGTTATTTATTCATCTATGCGCAATCTTCTGTCTGCCAAATGACAACCAAGAACATTTGTCAGACATTTAGTCACACCAATATACAGCTGAAAACCTGCACACCTGCTCATGCATATAATGCTCTCACTGTACACAGATAGGGATGAGTGGAAATGAAGTTGTTTCCCATATAATTAAAGAGGACATCCATATGATGTTTGCAGCTGGATGGGACAGGCAAAGGAGGACACACTGTGCACATGCATGTCCTTGGACAGACAGAAGACACACATAAGCATGCAAAATCATATTCACCTTGCTGTTCTTGCTTTAGACCAGAGGTGTCAAACTCATTTTACGTCATGGTCCACGTGCACTTTGAGCTTAAGTGGGCTGAACCGGTGAAGCTGCCCTTTCTATCAGTGTAAAGAAGTTTAATTGCACATATTTTCTACATAAGAAAATGCTGCTGTAGGAAAGTAAAGAAATGCGATAGCATGACTCATTGGGCTGAAAGTGTAAGAAATAAATGTGTAAAACTGCAGAAAAGTTCTGGCAGCACATTGCCCAGAATATAAATTCACAGAAAATGCCTTCTTTTATTTATTTATTTATTTTGCTATGAAAAAATTGTACAAAAAAAACAGACATTTCTATAGTAGACAGTAAAAAAAAAATCAGGAGCTTTTCTGTCATTTAATTGTTTAACTATAACTTCATTACTGCAGTTTCTGCAACTTGTAAAATTTATGAAAATATAGTTAAAGGTCAAAAATGTATTTTCTCCTTCACATCTTCCAAAGATGTCCAGTGGGCCAGATTAGAGTCTCTACCGGGTTGATTCTGGCCTGCGGGCCTTATGTTTGACACCCCTGCTTAAGACTGATAGTTTTCTTTTCATATTTGTGTCACAGCATGTGAAAAGCTCACCAAAGAAGTAGACCAAGAATCCTCGCTACGCATGAAAAGAGCCAGACAATGAAGAACGATCGACCTTAGTAATATTTCCAATGTTTGTCATTTTTACTTCACTGATTACAAATCACGGGCAGCACGGTGGTTAGCACTGTTGCCTCACAGCAAGAAGGGCCTGAGTTCAATTCCACCATCAGTCTTTCTGTGTGGAGTTTGCATGTTCTCCTCGTGTTTG
>VOQK01007567.1:32866-46732 GCA_015052645.1 Benitochromis conjunctus | reverse complement strand
AGATGTCTCTGCTATACTGGGGAACAGAACACTCTTGACAGACGCCTACATATTTAATCTGAGGTTCTCTCAGAGTATATACTCAGGCTTATCTGAAAGACAGAGTGCTGATAAACAGATAGGATCACTTTTCCCATCGCTTTGAATGAGGCAGTCAAGTTTGATGGATGGAGCTTATCACATCTTCTCATGATGGAGGGTGGCAGCAGAATTGCTAATCAGGTCCTCCATGTCCCTATCTGATCTATTATGATCCACCAAGTAAAACTAATAAGAAATCTCATTCCTTCCTGTCTTTCCGGCACTTTTTGTGGTGGCAGATTGAAGTGAGTTATGGAGGCACACTTGGGACTTGGTTCTCCACACTCCCTAACCGGGAACAGAGTGTTCAGTTTTACATTGAACATAATCTTTTTCTACATTTCACCTGAGCTAATTGGTATCTTTTTAATGATTTTCTAGTGGCAAGAAATGCCTAGAAAAGGACAAATAGAACCACAATAAATAATCATCACAGATTTTCCACAGATGTTAACAAATCAGTTGATGTATGCCAGCCTTGTGGTTGTTAGCAGATCTTTGTGTTTGATGTGATTTGAAGTCCTACACACTGTAATTGGCATGAATCAGTATGCTGTAGATAGGGCTGCACTCATTTCAAGCTCCCATAAGAAATAACTTATTAACATGCTGACATCTATATAGAGTTTACTGGAGGTTTTCTAGGAACAAGTCTAAATAAATGGGGATGGAGTCTGTTAGACTCAGCAGTCAACTCTGTTTAAAAAGGAAGCTTCAAAAGGCCATAAAGTAAGGTTCAAGAAGTTAGTATACTTCTACTACACACCTCTACATGTGCAAAGTAACACAACATACTGCTTCACTGTTGGGTCAATTAAAGTGCCATCGTGAACGTTGTCTCTGATTCATGCCACCAGAGCACTAAACAAATGACATGCTAGTTCACAGTTAGCCAAGGAAAATGTGATCCGGCTGATGAGTGACTATTTGGTGGCTGGAGTGTGAGACCTATCTATATTTGCTCTTACAGAAGAAAGACAACCAGCAAGGCGGGGTATACCTTTCCTTTGGCCAATGTGAACTGGCATTTCCCATTTCTGTGTCTTTTAAGTCAACAATATCACCTCGTCTTTGTCATGAGTCGTACCACCAGTTCAGAATGGAGCTTTGGTTCCATCTAATTCCAATCCAATTTTATTTATAAAGCACTTTAAAATACCCAGCACAGGACCAAAGGGCTGTACAGAAAATACGTTAAAAACAATAGAATAAAAAAACAGCAAAAATAAAACACATAATACATAATAAAATTAATACAGCCCTATATTAAACAAACAAGATAAAACAGCATAGAATCAACTAAAATAAGACTAAAATAAGACTAAAAATAAAACCAACATCTCACATGTTGTCAAAGGTCAGGGTGAAGAGGTGAGTTTTCAGGAGGGATTTAAAAACAGGCAGAGAAGAAGCCCGTCTAATGTCTAATGGGAGATTAGTTTTCCACAGTTTTGGAGCTGCTACAGCAAAAGCACGATCTCCTCTAAGTTTACGCTCAGTCCTGGGTACGTTCAGGAACAGCTGATCAGCTGACCTGAGAGAGCGGGTGGGTGTATAAGGCTGTAGCAGCTCAGAGAGATAAGATGGGGCTAGGCCATGGAGGGCTTTAAAAGCAAATAAAATCATTTTAAAAGGAATCCTAAAAGGAATGGGCAGCCAGTGAAGTGACGTTAAAATAGTAATACTTATAATTATATAATAATAATATATAATTGGTCCGCTGTTCTCTGTTCCTGCTAGATGTTTTTCTCTGACTATCCTGTTACAATCATAGCTTAGAACTAGTGATCCACATTTAGCTCTCATACTTGCTCTGCTGGAAATAGAAGCCGTAAGCCGTGTGGCTGCTCAGTGGCACAAAACAGAGTCTGATGAATGCTGATAGTCGAATCAAATACAAGGAATTTGTCTTTAGTGGCTGCATTGTGGGGAGGACCCTTTAGCGGAATCTGCATATATTGAGTATTGCAGCTCTGGCTTGTTTTCGACACACACACACAGCCGTGTGTAGACATCACACACCATGCGTTTGTTCATTGTATTTGGATTTTGTGCCAAGAAAACACAGATCCAGTATTATCTGAATATTAATACATTCCTACATTTGAGTTTGATGATACCACTGGCATGTATTTATGACTCATTCTTCAATTATTTTTAGACTGTGAACGTGCTTGTTTATTTGAGTCCCAAGCATTTCATGCTTGGGACTCATAGGGTTTAGCACACAACATTTCTCTCACTTGAAATTCAGAATTTTTAGCAGTAACAATAAGGACATGAAAGGAAAAGTAAACAAAGTATGGCAGCATGTGAGCTAGCTGTTTCTCCATCTTTGTTTCTCCAGTCAATTAAAAAAAGCCATATATGATATGTCTTTAGACAATTTGCAGGCAATTGTACTGAACATAGATAATATATGTCTCACCCTTTATGCTAAAAACAAAACAAAAAACTAGAGAAAAACTTTTTTATTAAGGAACTTAGAAAATTATTTATTTTGTAATACAATTTTCAAAATATTTTGCAAATCAAATTGAAACTCCTCCTTAAGGCAATTAAACGTTCTGATAAGTTTCCAGCTCAGCATCACATGCTTTTCAGTAACTCTTCAAACTAAAACTGCTTTGGCCAAAGATAAATGCTTTTTTTTAAATCCTGCAATTGAAAGCATAATACATTCTAATCCATTCTGATAGATAGATAGATAGATAGATAGATAGATAGATAGATAGATAGATAGATAGATAATATATATAATTTTTCTTTTGTATCTGTCTTTTGGCTCTGGACTAAAAACTATGTCCAATCCAATCAAAAGCTACAGCTAGAGGCAAATTTAGTGGAACCTAACGTCTCAAATTTATATTTTTTGGACAAATTGCTTTGAACTAATGGAATCATAAGACTTTGTTTCCATGGGTTTAAGAGATCAATGATAAAAAGCCTCCTGAACTCTAAAATATTCAACTACTGTTTGCACGTCCACTGAATTCATGTCACGTACAGGCAGCTCGGGACAATATGGAAAACAGGCAAGTTCTTGACTTAACCTCACACTCATGCACTGAGACCCCAAATCCATCCATCACCTATTTTTTTCTTGATCTTTGTAGGTCACTTTCTTCACCTCAGAACAAAATAAGGTTAGAAAACGCTTCCTGTGGGTCACCGTCGTCTGGTGCACCAAGTCAGTCCACATTTGGATTTCTGAAATATCCTTCAGGAATGACGTGACACAAAGATCAATTTGACCCGAGTCACTTTTCTGAGCGTCCTTGTCAACCAGTGAAGTGATGATGAGGTGGATACTGGAGGATGAGGGCTGGGCATACCTGAACGGCTCTATGAGAGGAAAACGAAGTCTTGGTGGGTGACAGAGAGTAGGGTGAAATTGTGGTGGCAAAAAGCCACGTTTCCACTACTGAGGCAAAAACATCAGTAAAATAAACCCATACATACTCTATAGACAGATAGAGGGATAGGTGGACTAGTTTAGCATGCTGCTTGACGCTACGTCCAAAAAAATCAGACATGTCTCCTGATAAAAACAAATTTTAATCATAAGTGATGCATTCGGGTTAGTGCTAGTGCTTTATGAACCTGTTGTGTTTTTGCTGTAATGTAGGTTGTTAATAATAATAAGCTGTAAACCTGAACACACATAAATGTTCTTTCAATAACCTTAGACTTTAAAGACCGTAGAGGCTTTTACAAAGTGTGCAGGACTTTTCTTTTGCTTTTCTTTGAGTCTTACTTACTTAAAAAGGATATAATGTTACAGCACAATGATGCATGTCTACCCACAGCTTCAAGTCTCACTCTGTTTTCGACACTAAATTAGCATTTTTTGTTCACTTGTAGAGTGATTCCGTATCATTCCCTATTATACAAACCGTTGCAGCATTTATTAACTTAAAAAGAAAGACATTCAAAGAATTACTGATACTGTATGCTTCAGAGGGCGAGTTGAATATATTCACTTGTCGTATAATCAGCTATAAGTCTTTGTTTAGGATGCAGTGTGTTGTGCTTCAGTATTAGTGTCATTTAGTGAGAAACATGTTCCACGAAGCAGGTCTTTCATTCTGGAGGTGCCTTTGAAAGTAAACCACCGTCACGTAAACCAAGTAAACTACCTGCAGTCGTCTGGGAAGGGTTGCGTTTTATTTGGGTTATCATTTCTTTCTTTTTTTTCCCTGTCAGATAATTTGTATCTAAAAATCTGCAGAGTAAAAAGTATCAAGTAGTCTTATGGTTGCAATTTTTTAATACCATGTTTGTCGCCTGTCAGATCCTGTAGGACTTTTCTACCAGAAGCAGAGGTGTCACTCAGTGAGTTAAGCACCTGAAAATAGCGGCTGCACCTCAGATATCTGCATATTTTTTCATGCTTCGCTGCTAAATTTCTAAATAAGTCTCCCTGTTGAAATCTGATTTAAAAAAATATAATATTATAGATGTTCAACCACAATGCCAGATAAATACCAGGGCTATTTTATGTCATCATTAAAAACAGTAGGGGATATGATTTTATCATCACCATTATATGCTGATCTGGAAGACGTGCTAATGACTTACACCACCACTGTATCAGTTTTCCTTTTTCTCTTCACTTGTTTTTTCCACTTGTGTTTACCGACTTCAAATCTCTCAGGTTATATGTTCATTTTACCTGAAATAACCCAGTGCTGATCATAAAGCTTCACAAATTTAAAACAGACAAATTTGTGTGCCAGTTTTTTATTTTTATCAAAGACAAAAGCTCAGCAGAGTGTACCAAAGCCTGAAGGTCTCCTGAGAGGATCCGCTGTTTTGTTATTGTAAAGCTCTTTTTTGCTGCAGTTTGAATAGCTGATATATTAGTGTTGGATGCAGGAAGCTCACACAGTGTACCAGGAAGTTAGGTACTTTCGCCCAATCTTTTGTTCCAGTGCAAATGTTTGTAACTCTTTTGTGAACGAAATCTGAAAAATCTTATATGTTTTTGTTTGTAATATCATGCATGTCTTCTTTAACAGAGTTTCTTGATGCTGCAGGGTTTCACAGTGATTCAAAAACTTAGTGTTGCTATCGAGGGAGGGCAATTTTTCATCTATACACGGCTGCACAGGTGTCTTACATCTGTCTGCATTTCCTCTAAGGCACATAATGCATTGGCAGGTTATCCATCACAGCTTACTGACTGATCCTTGAAGTCTTTGACAACGTGTTTTTTAAAAGTCAAAAGGGAAAATAAAGCTTTTTCACTGCTGCCTCGGCTTAACTTCAGGGGGTAAATGGAGCTTCTTGGTTTTGCTTTGTGTGTCTCTGTGCAAGTGCTGGTTAGTCTGCGTACACACTGCACACTTAGGAGTGTATTGATAGATTGACCCATTCAACCCAGCCACTCAGAATTAGCAGAGCATCTCTGCTCTAGGCAACAACCTCCTACAGTTTATCCACTTTCCTCTGAAACACTGTCTGCTTTCTGTCACTCTTAAGAATCTTTAATGGGTTGTAAACCGATTCTACCCTGAGGTGCACTTGTTGGCATGAGGCAGAGGTTTGCCTCTGGGCATAGCTTTGGAAGAGAAAGTGGCTCGACAATGTTTTTAATGCTGTAAAAGTAACAGGTACATGGGCAGGAATGGGGTTCAGTAAGTTTCCAAGAGAAAGATTTGCTGTGGTACAAGAAGCTCGGTGAAACTGGTGTTTCAAAAATAGAAGGCCGAGCTGCAGCTTCATTAACATAAAAGCTGCAAATGATGCACAGAACAAAATAATCTGTTGAAGGAAATTTTACTTTTTACAGCAGGAAAATAGCAACAATGGGTAATCTACATTGGTAGAGACAGATATACAATGCACTGAGGGAGAGCTCATGAATGTGTCACCGCCTTAGTTTTGACATTTCAGCAACATGGATGCACTTGGTTGGTCATGTCACTTCATTGTGTATTATGGGTTACAGCTGACACTGACCTGTCAGGCTGTGAGAGTCCAGTGTTCCACTTCACTGCTGTTCCTGTTGTCCCCATGGATTTCCCAAGGGTGACAATCTCTGCTCCATCATCTACAAGCTCTCAGATGTAGTTGTCTTTCTGTAACTTTAGATATAGTATATTGATATATAAACATCTCATGTATTCTTCAGGTCAGTGTGCAGTCAGGTCCAATGTCAAGATGCCTAGGTGATCGCGATTAGGCCACACTGTATCTTTTTATCATCTACGGCTACTAAGAATAAGTTTTGTTGTTTTTAATTGAGATCTGAATAAAACAACCTTTAATCTAGCAAACAAAACAAGTGTATGTATTAAAAAGAATGGGAAAGGTTGTGATGCAGTGATAAATAAGCATTATTATAAGCATGTCCCTTTAGAGTCATTATGTTTGTACCAGATGGGATCAGAGGGAGATGTAGTCCCTGTCTTTGATTGAATATCGATGTTCATCATTAGTTCTATGTACCATCTATTTTACTGGATATACTGGGGCTACAAACCAGTGTACAAGTAAGGGGATATATAATATCTTTATAAAATATTTGCAAATATGCAGAAAATCAAGAATGACATTTCCATACCATGATATTAGTCAAGACCCGGATGGCGACTGCCACCAGTGCTGTTGGAAACAGAACTACTATTGGCCAAAAGAGAGGCAGAGGAGAAGCTTGGTGTGACAGACGAGGCGCTAGAGGCAGATGACCTCTAGTTCCTCTAGAGATCACCTCTAGAATTGTTTTAAATTCTTTGAAACAACATGTTTGTGAAACATTATGATGGACTGACAACCTGTTTAGAGTGTGCCTTACCTTTTGTCGTTTGACAGTTCAGATCCTAGGTTTGTCGAGCAATTTTGTTTTGTTTTGGGGGTTTTTAGACAGTTAAACACACAAATCCCTGTTTGTTTGTTTGTTTTTTCATCCATTGGTAAGATGTTAAATTGCTCCAGTGACATGCAGTCCTTTTTTAATGCGTTCAACATCACCCAAATGTTTCATTGAGTAATTTACCATTGTAGGAAAGGAGAGGAGTGTTGGAGTCTGGAGAAATTGCTTTTGACCTTTGTGGAAGAAGGATGAAAGGTCACTTGTCAAGTAGTCTCTGTGTTCTGGAAGTATATCTTATTGTGATCTAGTGCCCAGTTTCAGCTGTGAAAAGCGTGTCTACTTGATTCATTAAAATGCCTTTTTGCAACCCTTCAAAGTTTAGTACTTTATGTTTCTGAAGTTGTATAAGTACTTCCAAACACTGTAATGTTACTGCAAAGCCACAATAGTGACAAAAGGAAAAGTAAGTACAAGGGTACAAGATAGTGTCCTCTTTTTGCAGTTCCATGCCCAGATCACATCTAGAGGGTCAGGAAATGCATCCAACATAAACTTAGCTAAATCAACATGCAGATCACCAAGAATGAGATTTTAGAAGATCGGTCATGGTCCAAGTTTAGAATGACTCCCTCCACTGGCACGTTTCTGGCTGAAAAGGTGCAGGTGGAACCTGTGCTACTATTGGCAGGAAGAAGAAAGGGGAAAGGTGTGTTTGGAGGCAGCAAGAGAGAAGGAAATGTAGGAGTGTGGAGGTGAACATAGGGACTATGACTGGTAAAGTGAGAGAGCTGGCTGATACAATGGAGTGAAGAAAGGTACATACATTATGCATAAGAACAGAAGGAAGGGAAGCAAGGTCAGGGGCACTGGAGGTGGATTCACACTGTTCAACCATTGTGTAGATTGGAAATGAAATCGATAGGGCTCATTTACAAGGAAGAATATGTGAATAGTGTTGTATAGGTGAAGAGAGTGTCAGACAAGATCATGAGTTTGAACCTGGGTTGATGCTGAATATTGTCAGTGAGTCTGCTCCACAGGTTGGATGTCAGTTCGAAGACAAAGAGGGTGTTAAAAGTAACGGCGTTACTAACGGCCTTACTTTTTTTAGTCACGAGTAATCTAACTAATTACTATTTGTATCGTTACAACGCCATTACCGTTACTAAAAAAAAAATGCGATGCGGATGCGTTACTATTTTTCAACACACAAATGGTTGAAGCTGTTTTCTTCTTACTGGGAGCTAGGGGGGCGAAACAATCACATGAGTGCTGCTGATTGGCTGAGGAAGAATAGTAGTCATGGTAAATCAAACTAAATCAAACCACATGACCAATTTATGATAACGTAGCAACAAGATGCTATATACTAGTTTTTAAATTGTGTTGATAGACTACGAGAAACCAGAGTCATGATAAAAAAAAAATATTCGCTGTGGGGGGGGTTTTCTGAATACTATCGTCACGTTTACTGTCTGAGGACAACGCTAGCAAGCACTCTGTGCTTACAACCAAAAACAAGAAAGAAAAGAAAAATCACTCCTTTGGAAAAATATACCATTTTGACTAATAGAAATAGAAACCCTCTGGGGTAGAAAATTTTTATGGCAACATGTGGCATTTGGTTGTTTAGGAAGAAGGGGAAGTTTTAGGAGCAATGGCGGTGAGAGAGCGAAAGAGAGAGAGTTTGGAGATGTGAGAGATTTGTGACATGGAGCGTGTTTGGAGTGTGTAGTTAATGTGTTGTGTAGTTAGTATTTAATTTGTGTAGTTGTGATAGGTTGGAAGACTACTGTTATACCCCCTAGGCAGTACTAAAAGACTCCATGCAGCTGTTATTCATAAGTTGATTCCATACCACAAGAGTTGACAGTAAAAAAAAAAGGTTCACAACTGAAAAGTCAAAGGTTATACGGTGAATACTAATTCACCTTAGTTGATATAAACATAAAAACAATGTAAATATGATAAGAAAATTGTTACAAAGTTATTAGTTTTCATGTTACATTAATAGTTGTCATTTTATTCAAGAGAACTGCAATCTGTACATCACTAATCGGCTAGTAAGCCTTTTCTTGGATTGATTGGTACTGTCTCCATTCTCCACTAGGGGGCTTCCGCGCGTTCTCCTCATTGCATTAAACTGCTGAATGAGAGAACAACATCACTCTCGTGGTTCTTTCCGTTTTCAGGGGTGTAACATAGTTAGTGTGTAGTGTTGTGTAGTTAGTGTGTAGTGTAGTGGATAATTTTGTTTTGTGTGTCAGAACAATGAGGCGACTGCTGAATGTCGCAGTTGCTGCCAAAAAGCCACCAAAGACAGACTGCAGTGTAAACGCTGTCTCCAGGTGGAAAACAGGAGGAGTGATACACCTCCTGCGGTCAGGCCTGCAGATCAGAAATGTTTTTTTGGCGTGGCATGAATAATTTGTGTGACTTCTTATTTGATGCAGAATGCCTGAATGATACCAAACAAGGCAAGCTAAATAGTTTTTAAAGGTGAAATGTAGACGTAAAATCAAAAGTAGTCAAACATGGTTAATTATACCCTGGACCCCAGAGGGTTAAACATTTTTTTAAAGTAACGCAGTAGTTACCTTGCCTAGTAATTAGTTACTTTTCAGAATATTGTAACTGTTACTAACTCAGTTACATTTTTGAAAAAGTAACTAGTAACTCTAATTACGTTTTCAAAGTAACTTGCCCAACACTGGGTAGGTATGGTATTAAAAAGAGAAATGCAAATGGATAGATTATAGTGGATTTTGCCAAAAGGATGACTGTTGTGAGCACATATTTCTAGAAGCAGGAGGAACAGAGTGATGTGTAAGAGTGGAGAAAGGTGTAAAAGTTACAAGACAGGTGGGTTATATTTTGCAGTCTAAATTACATGCAAGACTCCATGGTGCTGTTAGGGGAGAATATAGCTATGTAGCATCAGTTCAGAATATGTAGGATGGCTTTGGAAATCACGAAGAGTAAGCAGGCAGAGGCAATGATTAAATGGTGGAAGAAGGAAGAATTTTGCACAGAGCTGAGACAGGCTCTGGGTGGTAGTGAATAATTACCAGATAACTTGGAAAGTACAGCTGAACTGAGGAGGGAGACTGCCAAACAAAGTACTAGATGTATACTCTGAACAAGAGGAAAGAAGACAAGGAGACTTGGCGGTGGCTTGGCTTAGCAAAGAAAAAGTGGGGTAAGCCGAGAGATGAAGAGAGAAGGCAGGAGTACTGTGAGGCTTTTTAACCTTAAAAGGTGGCAAAGCCAAAGGAAAAAGGTTATAATGAGTTGTATGTGAGTCTGTAGGGTAGGCACTGAGGAAGAAGAAGTAAACTTATATCTAGGCAGGAAGAGATTGAGCTAGAAAGGATGTGCAGCAGGCTAGGGTTATTAAGGAAGGAGATCGGGATGTACTAACAAGTGAAGTAGAGTGTGTGGAGAAGGTGGAAGGAGTACTTTGAGGAGATAATGAATGAATGAAATGAGAGAAAAGGGAAGATGGAGGAAAGTTGGCGAATTAGGATTTGGAGAAGGGAGGAGCTCTGAAGAGGATAAAAAGTGAAAAGGCTGTTTGTCCAGATGATATACCTGTGGAGGTACAGAGATGTCCAGGGGTGAGCAGGATGGACTGATTTAAAAATGAGTGTATCAGAAGGAGAAGCTCAGGTTGAATGGTTTGAAAAGAACGTTAGTTCAATTCAATTTAAATTCAGTTTTATTTATATAGCACCAAATCACAACAGCAGTTGTGCTTTATATTTTAAGGTTAAAAACCCTGCTATAATTGAAAGAAAATAGGCAACACCCCAACAATCGTATAGCCCCATATGAGCAAGCGCTTTAGTGACAGTGGGAAGGAAAAATTCCCTTTTAACATGAGGAAACCACCAGCAGAACCAGGCTGGAGGGTCAGCCAGCCTGGTTGAAATGGTCCGGATATGCACAGACGAGGGATAGTAGATAAATTGGGGGAATGATGTTGAATATGGAGCCAGGCAGGAGGAAGAGAGGAACACCACAGGGAAGATTTATAGATGTAGTGAAGGACGATATGCAGATGGTCGGTGTTACAGAAGAGGATGCCAGGCGAGATAGAGGCCAATGATGCTGATGTAGCGGCCTTTAAAGACAGCAACCAAAAGAAGAATAATGTAAATATATGTATATGCAGACCACATAGAACAAAAAGGTTAATGCGCCATAATTCCTATTTTTCGATTTTCTTCTTGACCTTACACTAACTTTAGTGTTTCTGTTAAGGATGATAATTGTTATTAATGCTTTAATGACATTCAACTGACTATTGGAGTCCTCTGAAAAGGGCTGACTGAGTGGGCAGGAAGAAGTCAGACTCTGTTTGGTGGTTCCTGAATGCTGCTGTATCTAATTCTATGGTTTGCAGTAACTACAGTTGGAGAATAGCAATTCTGCAACCATCTCTGGTGCAATATTAACCTGTTGTAGTCATGCAATTCCAATGTGGTCAGCTGTGTTTTGTACATTCAGTAAGTCTTAGTCCTACATACATCTTCTGAATGAAAGGGGATGTGAAAGGGGCCAGAGCCTGAGCTGCAATTGGATTGACCCATTTCGACCTAAGGTGTGAAGAGAGGTGGCGAGTGTAGCTGTTGCCAAACAACAGGTGCTGATTGAAGTCAAGGAGCAAGGCTTTCTCTCTGTCTTCCACTCTTTCTCTCTGCATACTTTTGTGCTCTCACTCTTTAGGCATTCCTCTCACCATAACACATTTCGTTTTCCTTTCTCTTGCTTCCTGTCAGTGTATTTCCATGAACCCGTAGGGTTTCATTGGTCTTGTTTGAAAAAAAAAAAAAGGATGAAGAAAAGAGTATGAAATCTAAAATTGCTTTTTGGATAATGTAGTCCAAAGTAGCTTTACATGCATCTGTGAATTATTAAATGACTATTAAAAAAAACAGTTTGGATCACATGTTACTACCTTGTCCTGATCAGATATTAGCTCAACTGATGGACACTGTACCATTGATTTAACTGTACAGGTTAAATTCATGGTACAGTGTGTGGGATAGTGCTAAAGACCAGTTGCAGATTGTATCAGGATATATATCATACATCTAATTTTATCATCTAATTTCATCTGTAATTCATGTCTGGTTTTTTGGGTTGATTTTTCATTCAAAGAGAATAAAAAAAAAAGTCTAAGGTCAATATTTTTTAAATAAAATAATAAATAATAGAATTAGCCCAGCCCTAAAGTCCTTGTTGGCTTGTTTTTGAAAACTGGCCCTACCAAGTGTTACTTTGCATATTTGGGTTCTGATTTTCTGACTGGATCTAATGATCCACTCTGATATTTTTAAAAGTTTTTATTCAGCTGACACAAGGGGCTACATGATGTCGGTTTCCTCCTGGTTTGAGACCAAGGAGGAAACAAAAATCTCTTCGGATTGTTTCAGGAAATGAATCTGACATAAAAACTGACCAGATCAAACAACCGTCAAGTGATATGACAACTTGGATTTCTATTTCTGTTTTTGAATTGTAAGATTAAATTACAAAAATGTATATTTTAGAATTATAACCTTTGGGTTCATGTATTGTATCCTGTAAGTATGAATAGCGGTTTGCTTGTTTTCTTTTTCATTCACGGTATCCTATCTGCCGATATCTCTTTTCCTTTGCCTGTCTCTGCTTTGGTATATTTTCTCTGTCATACCTGTAATTCTTTTGTCTATTCTGCTAAGACTGCAATCTGAGAGGAGCAGAAAGAGATACACTATAACTCAGCCTGACCTCTCATACAGCATTGCAACGCTGTAGTCATCTGTCACTCAGATACCAGCCCTTTATAAACAAAAAAAAAGCTTGGCTTTCAAACAAGGAACAATCTCACTTTTCTTTTACAGACCCCTATTATTCCCTTTTTTCTTTCTCTTCCTGCCTCACCGCCCGACTCTCTGCCTCTTTTTTTGTCATTTTGAATTATAGCTCTGATGGGAGTGAAATAATCAGGCTGCCAAGTTGGCTAGACATGGACAGCATGGTGTGCTTTGATCTGGACTTTCTTTTACAGGCACCACACACTGATACAGTCATGCACACAGACACACACACACGCACATGCACACACACACACACACACACACACTCAAATGCCAGGTACGGAAACTAGTTCATTTCAAACTGTTTTGAGGTTAGACATTCTCAGTTTTTCTGCTGTTGAGAGCCATGCTGGTGACAGAGCTACATAGTAATAAGGTTTGTGCCAGGATGAAGGATCATAAAAAAATACTGCATGTCTATGCCATTAAATAACTGTAATAACTTTGTTTAGCTGAATTGCATTTAAGGAAAGGAAAGATTTAATAAGCTGGGGAAATTAGCGCAAGGCCACAGGTGCACAAATGGCAGACACATTCTAACAAGACCAGCACAAATGATCAGATCAGAGATAAGCAGACCTGATGATGATGTGAGAAGAGATTTACATCTTTTTCCCCTAAAAATTGCATGATAGTTTGAATCAACGGGAACAGTTTTTATATGAGATCAGACTCTTCTGTCACAGGTTGCAGGACTCTGTGTGGGTTCTCGTGAGCTCAGGAATCTGACAGCTCAGGTGGTGCCGAATTAACTTGGAGTACGACCGCGATGTTACTGACTATTCCACCATATAAATCAAAGTCTGATCTGTAGGATGTGCAGAACATTACTTAACATCAGGTCTGGACCATTAACATAAATTGCTTTTACTGCGCCACATCATCATTATTTTTTGTCTTCATGCTGTATTCGGCTGTAGTCAGTATTACATGTTGTAATATTCAGAGATTGATCTGATACACCTCACATCTGTCCTATTCATTGCTGCATTTTGACAGACAGAGCTGTGTGTGTGTGTGTGTGTGTGTGTGTATTTTATTTAATTGGATATGTCTGGTGTGTATCTTTTATTTTATTAGTTTTCCCTCCCTCGGACACTCCAC
>VOQK01007567.1:2919-13194 GCA_015052645.1 Benitochromis conjunctus | reverse complement strand
GCTGTTCTTACATGAAGCTCTAACATAACTGGGAGGGAGTTGGAAGATTAAAGTTCATTTAAGAGATAAAAGCACTGACTGAGTTGGACATGTGTGTTCTCACACACAGCTTCATCAGGTAATGTGTCAGAGCGCCATTACATGTGTAAAAATAATTGTTAAGGCTCTATATTACAAACATGGAGCAGACTCTACCAGTCATATGGCATTAAAAAGTAACGTTGATGCTGCTTCTGTCTGTGTCTGTTGTATTTATGATTTTGTAGCTGAAGGCTTGGAAAACAGGTGGAGCTCAAGTCACAAGTAAATGTGTGTTATATGACGTTGAAAAACAAAAGATCTGACACAAAGAAACTCGGCTAACGTGAAATAATCATGACAAAGATTAGGTTTACTACATCTGTCTAAAATGTTACATCGTCAAGCCCTCGTCCCGATCAGTCAAACAATTTAAATCAAAACTGTAATGTTTGCCACTGCGGATGCTAAATGTTATTGAGAATTCATCTCTCATCTCTGCTGTGAATGGATCATCATTTGAGCCAAGAACAACATTTTCAAACGTGTCTGCGTTGCTGTGAATACACTCAGCGACGGCAAAAGAAGGAGACATTGTTTGAGACTTTCAGCTGTTGACGGGGACATGGAAAAGCAATGCTTTCGTGTCATTAATGAGAATCTAACATATTAGTTTGAACGTGAGGGTAATGACTTTTTAAAGCTCACATATGAGTGATGTGTAACACAATCAACAATCACGCATGAATAAACCTTGTACGTTGTGTGTGTTATAGTGAGGTGACACCGAAGATGACACAGTTGTTGGCCTCAGCATTTTGATCGTCTTTTTTAAAACGACTCACAGTCCCAGTGATATTACACCTGTATTAGCCGTGTCAAATAGGCAAGATTGCAGATAAAAAGGATGATCACATGCACAGGCTCACAGGCTCACAGACGCATGCGGTGAAAAACGGCGTGCCTGTCTGGATCTGACTGTGACATTATGAGAACACCAGGTGCTCTGAGCAATAGTTCTTCTGCTCGATGCGTCCCCTTGAAGTGTTTTATGACTTTGTGTGTGTGCGATTGTGCGTCTGTGTGTTTGAACTGAAGGATGAGGTAACAGGGTTATAGAGCTGTTCTTAGACAGTGGCTGCCCACCTCGGTGTTGCAGCTTCTCAGAAACTGATCAAACTGTGATCAGGGTAACTATCAGAGAAACAACTATGTATGTGTCTCTGCCTGCACATGTGTGTATATTCCTATAGGTGTATGTATATGTATGCATATGTATGTGTGTACCGGCATGTACTGCACCAGGCTGTGTCGAAGAATATTTTAGCCACCTTTGTGCACAGAAGTCCCAAAGGTTTCCTCCGTGTCTGTCTAGCTCAGTCTTCCTGTCTCTGTGACTTGTGCTCCTTCTCCCTCTGTGCATCACTGCCCAAGCAGCCACTTTGAAATGCAGAGAGCGTCAGCAAGGACTGTGGCTGAGCCAGGGCTTGATGCTGTCTTTCAGATAGGGTGAACTTTTAAAGAGCTGGGGAAATAGTCCAGCGTTGACGGCTAGAGAGGGAAGGGGAGGTGGCATGCAGTTGGGATCAGGCCAGAGCAGTGCCGGATCTCAGGGGCCAGTCATAAATAAATGAGGCTGGCCACTGAACTGACTGAGGTCTGGATGTTTGGCTGCGGGGAGGGAGGGGTTGTGTGGGTGGCCGCGGAGTAGCCTTGAAGCTTTACAGCACTTAAGCTGACTGAATGTAGAATGAGTGGATGTAGAATGAGAGGACAGTTAAACGATTCATGAAAGGGGAAGCGAGGTTCATCTTTTCAGTAATTGGTGGAGTTTGCCGGTCCTGGCAGTTTCCGCTTTTGAATATTAATGTTTGACAGAGATCACTGATTGTCGCTTCAGTATTCAACTACGATCTGATGTGTCCACTGCTAATATCTCGCTTTTTGGGAGAACACACATTTGCTTTGTAAATGGCGCCGTTAATGACCCCTCCTTTCCAGTTAAAGGGTAACATAATAGCAGGCAGACACAAATGTTGCTTGAATGGAACCATCCACCCCCTCACACACACCCTTCATCCTTCTTCAGATGCCCCACCCTGCTGCTGCTGCTCTGACTCTAATTCAGTTCTGTCTCAGTTTCTGCTCAGGGATATACAATCAGAGCATCAACCACTGACAAATTCCTATTATAATCAATTTCATGGGTGATAAACCCATCTGAAATCAGAATGATCCCCTGAATGTATGCATACCGCTTCCTCAATGAGCTAATTATGCCCCCCCACCTTTTTTTTATGTACTGTCACCGAAACCCAGAGATTGAATTCATTTCGTGAAATAAAACTGGGCAGAGAAATGAGCTGGGAAGTGTGCGACTGTCTTTAGATAGCAAGAATCTAAGAAGTGGAGCTGCTACTTCCTGAAAAAGGTTTTTTGACAGATATCTCATTGCGCTGCACAAAATTGCTCAGACATCCAGAGTGTGTCCAGCTGTTCTTTTAACTACAGTTTAGGTCAACTTTCATCCAGTGTCATATGGAGCCATGCTGCAATAAACTAAAAGTAAATAAGAAGTTCTGATGTGCAGCTTTGTGGATTTTCTTGAAGAAATAACACTGGCTGACATATAGCTGTTGATTTTATCACTTCCATGGGGGAAACAGGGCAATTTTTGTTGCTAGCAATGGACTTAAGTAGCTTCAAATAGCCCCTAAAATTGGCCTCTTCAATTTCCTATTGAGAATCAAGTCACATGTGAATGAAATTTCCCAACATTTGCACTACTGTGATCAGTAAATGAAAGCAACAACAAAACATGTAAACACTTACATGAGAGTGCGCATGCTGGGACACACTCAATCTCACAGTCTCCCCACAGTTGAAACGGTCACCCAGGCAACACGGGAAGTATGTTTTGTTTTTTTCTCTGCAGCACGTGTTGATATAATCTCCTTTCTCTAATTTAACACACACATCCATTTTCCTTTCACCCATCAACACATCTGTAGAAGTGCATCCACCTACATTACCGCGCGTCACCGGCGCAGCACGAAAGTACGTCGCGCTCGTTAAAAGTGAGTGAGTGTCGCAGTGACGGGTTTTCTGATATTCAAGATTGGAAAAGTGTAAGGTGTAAAAATGCCAAGATTGGGAAGGAAAGCATTATTCCACTGCAGTTTCTTTCCTTTTCTCTCCCAACAGCACAAACAATGCCCCAAAAAGTTGCACTCCTTACAGTTGGAGGTCTTTTTCTAGTTCATTGCTTAATATACCGCATGCATGCCTTTGTTGTAAACATGACAAATCTTCAGATACTTTCAACTCACACTCTCAAGTTGCAGTCTTTCCGACTTCACAGCTCTTAACGTGAGTGTTACACAGTAGCACATTAAAAAAAAAAAAGACATAGATACACTTCTATTATAGACATACTTCTATTATGTCAATTTCCATTAGATATATGATACATAAACTGAATTATGAACTTTAAATTGATCACTTCTTTCTTAACTACCCCACTCAGAACATCTATAGTATGAAATGTCTGGTAATAAGAACATTCATTCTTTTGAATAGGATTTGAGTGATGCATACATTGTTGTTGGGGACCCAGTGTGTGAAACACACTAGGCTATAGATTATTTACAGATTTATTTGCATGTGCTGCTGTTGCTTGCCACACAACACTGCACTAAAGTTAATGAAATTTCTGCAGAAGATTAGCAGACAGCTCCGAATAGCCTCCAGCCTCCTTAGTAATAGGTCTGAGCAACACTGCCATTAGGGCTACTCGTTTTTCATCCATTCTTAGACTAAAAACTCCTCTCAGGAAAACTGTAATTGTGGCCTCATCAATTGCTGCCACTATAAACTAATTGCAAACATCCAGATATGATTATGCGTCTATGCATCCCGACAGTAAGCACCACTTTTGACATAATGGTCCATCTTCCCAAAGAACAGTCTGATTATACTGGCTTTCTGCTCTTTAACTTGGCTCAATCACAGCATCAGCAGATCAGCACTTGCTTATTGTTGAGAGTGCAGAGATGGTGACTTCCTGTGAGCTTTACCAGTTTGCCAGTCACATTTCCAGAAAAGTGCAGTTATGAGCTTTAATATAATCGTTAACCAGTAATTGTGCTGGATGGTCCTATATGCCTGTTTACCTATTTTTCATACTAAATTTTACCTCATGTTACATCATGTCTCGAATAGAGCTGATACAAACAAGGATTGAGTCTTACATGATATACTTATACAGTAAGTTTTATGTGTTCAGTCTACTTCTTGTTGAAGCTTAATTTCTCTGAAAATCGCTAAATAGATACTAAAGAGTAAAACTATTCTGATGGAAGGTAACATAGTTTGTTACTGACCAGGTGCTAGGTGTTGCATCTGCATAGCAACATTGCCTGCATAGACAAAACAAGGTTTGTTTTGGTCAGCCATGAGATGAAGAATGGTGCTGTCAATTGTTATCAGTCCAGTGGTGATCAGACCTCACGTGTAACCAAAGCTGAATGCAGGTCACTGTCAGGGCACTGTCACTTCTGATTCATCACCACGACCCCACAAAAAGATTTCAGATTTCGGTTTCTACACACTGTTAATTTGTTCCCAAGAGAAACAGAGCCTCACTGTCAACAAGGCTGGGTGAATGTTGGCAGCAATATCCCAGCAGAACTGCTGAACTTGTCTTCTTATTATCCAAATACAAGCACTTCTTATTGTTGTTGTTAAGCCCAGGTCTTCTTCTTCTTTTAGAGCCACATTCAGAATATAAATAACTGTACATGTTTAAATATGAATATACAATGTTTGAAGCAGGAGCCTAGTTCAAATAAATGGATCAGCGTAGATCGTTTCTAAAAGGTGAGTGTTTCCGCCAAATGGTCATTGATGAGTAACGAGTACAGCCCCAGATATTTGGAAATAATAATGTTACTGATAAATACTATTATTGATATTCGCTTGTAATGAGAGATGAGCACCGGTGAGTCGTTGGACAAATAATCAGAGGTGGAGTGTTTGGGGTTTGTCTCCTGAGTCTTAAACAATATTTAAATAGCATTTAAAATAAATAAAAAAACACGCTGAAAGTATGAATGTTACCGTGCAACTAATTTTAATTCGGGTTTGAAAGTGTCTGGTCTTCGAAATTACAAATACACACATGGGAACGGGGGCTTTTGCATCTCATTGCGAGAGGCAGGTGGTTCTTGTCTCCATCTGTTTCAGCAAACAGGGTCAGTACTTCGGGTAATGATGACAAGACCACTATAATAAGGCACGAAAACTGACAAGCAAGCAGTCTTGTCAGCTCAGTTTGACTAACTACAGCAGCATTGGTGTTCTGATCTCTCACAGAGATTGTGGTTAAAAGAAAAAGTGCCGTCAGATAAAAAAGCAGCTAAACCTCTATTTGAATAAATGTTTGGGATTTATTTGTTTTCAGCTTAAAGTACTCGGCGTAATTTTGTAGTTCAAGAATTAAAGCTCTACAAGCTGTGCTTTGGTGTTTCATAGCATAGCTGTTATAAACTCAGCCATTCTTTATAAGAAAGTTCTGCTCCATTGAAAACTTCAGTGTGCAGCTCAATGACATTTGCTGATATTTTTGGACTGGCTAGGCCCTTTGTTCTCTTTTGTTCCCTTTTTTCTCTCTCCAGAATAGTTGTGATGTCTGCAACAAAGAGAATTAAATATGAGTGACATGTTGGCCAAATATGAAGCGAACATAGTGGGACAAAGAAATGCCATACAACCCATTAATTAAATTACCATAAAGCTCGTTCAGTTTCTGCAGTATTTGGTTTCAATAGTTTCTCTTTTTACCACTTTAATAACTGAATCTACTTTTAAGTTCAACTGGGTTTATTAGGGAGGAGTGGGAATGCACGAAAAATGTACATAAGTAAAAAAGAAAAGAAATCTCATTTATAAACACTTCTTATTGAAAACTGGTGGATTTGTTAACTTGTGCCAGGATTAAGTCTGTTTGTGCTCACAGTAGATTGGCAATCTGGTGTCAAAGTAGACCTTGAGGAGGAAAGCGTTCATTTTTATAAAGGCTCTGAGACCAGTTTTAAAGAAGGACATGCTGTATATAATTATTGATTTCTCTTCAGATTCGAGGCATTTTCTGCCATGGCTCTTCAGCTTTCTGTGTTTTTGATTGCTCGTCTTTTCTTCCTTCACGGCTGTCATTAGATTCCAATCATCGGTTGCCTTTGTTGCATAAATAAACACATTTTCTCTTCTGCCATGAGAAAAAAAGCAAAGATATTCATCAATATGTTTTTATTTCACTTATTAGGTCTCCAAGCACAACTAGTTTGCATAGTTTTGTTTTAAATATTACATAATGGTGATGAATTTAGTATATCATTTATTTTTATGTTACACATTTATTGTAGCTGCCAACATGTTAGCTGGTTTGTTTGTTTTTTCATCTTTTTCAGTTTGCTTGTTTGAGGATTCCAACTCACATTCATCCAAATGTATTTGCTAGACAAACTACAATGATATAACATGACTAGAATTGCAACATGAAGCTAGAGTCATTGTAAAAGGACGGTACGCCATCTTTAAATTCTAAAGTTTTATATATCAGGACATAAAGAAATCATATGGTTCTTAGCAGGTCTTCAACTTAGATTATAGAATGTGACATATTATGCTGTCATTATTTATTTAACTAAAATTAGGCTAAAATGCAGAAGCACTGTGTGAAAAATATAGTACATCCTTACTGCTTCCATATGGATTAAGAGGGTAAGCAGTAGCCAGATGCTGCTCATCAAATGTACTTGATTAATTGATTATCAGCAAGTATGGGCATCTCTATAAAGGCAGTTTTGGCAGTTAGCTGTTTTGGAGCTCGGTTTGTGTTAACACAATGCTAACGGAGACAGACAGCATCAATCATCTTAGAGAAGCTCTTTCTGCTACCCATCAGTCTGGGAAGGGTTATAAGGACATTTTCAAACAATTTCAAGTCCATCATTCTACTCCTGAGAAAGATTATAAGTGGAAATCAATCAGGACAGTTTCTAATCTTCTCAGAAGTGCATGTTCCAGCAAACTCACGCCAAGATCAAATTCTGAAACACTCAGAAAAGTTGGAAAAAACCCAAGAGTTACATCTCCTACTCTGCAAGCCTCAGCAAGCAGGTTAAATGTGAAGGAAAAGATTGTTTTGCCAGGAGAAAGCCTGTTCTCTCTAAAATAAATATGGCAGCATGGTTTAGGTTTACAAACATGCAAACCTAAGCCTAACCAGTGTTGTGTTGAACGAAACACAAATCTTAGTGAGCGATATCGTTGGCATAGACGAGATTAAAGTGGAGATGTTTTACCATAATGCATAGCACATATCAGCACACACTTTTAACCCATTACCCACACATTACCTGTAATGTGTGGGTAAATGTGTACCCATTTATGTATTCATTTCATACCATTAGTGGCTAGTTTAGCTTCAACCAGCAATGAGTATAAAATAGTAATTTGGTACAATCAAATCCTTTTTAAATTCTTGTTAGCTCCTCATGTCACTTACATTCAAACTTACAGTCTTCAACCCAAATTAATATTAACATTGACTTTTTTGGTTTGTTTCCAAATTATGCAGCAGTTCACAGGAAGTGTTAATGAATTGATTTTACATTTTTTAACAATTTTATATTTCCTATTTTACTTATTATATACAACGGAGTATTTGGGCCACATTAAGAAAATAATATATGCTTGATCATTTTGAGAATAAAGTCGAAATTGTAAGAATGAAGTAGAAATGCCATTTTGAGAAAAAAGTCGAAATGTGGGGATTCCCATTGTTGTTTCGTGCCAAAGTGTGAAGGCTATTCTACAAAATACCTTGTTTAGATGAGTTGGTGAAAAAAATGAATGAGCCATCTCGTGATAAAACATACATGCTCTTTATTGCACGAGGATGGAACCATCGATAACTTTGCATCTGTCCATTACAATCCATTCCCTGTGGTGCAAATCCACTATTCCACATTTGTGTGTTTTTCCATCTGACCAGACGCCGATCTTTTCACAGTCCTTATACTGATGATCACACTGTTTATGTGCTAAAACAGAAATGATTTCCTTCCTTGTTACTAAAACCGATTTTGAAGTACGGTTTCACAAACTCAGACTGTAAAGCAGCTGTGCCAGTTTGTCTGTAATTTCCACATTTCATCTTTTTCTCAAAATAGTATTTCGACTTTTTTTTCTAAATAGAATCACGACTTTATTCTCAAAATGGTCTGTGATATTTTTTTTCATATTATGGCCTTGATATTCCTCCGCACCGTATATAGTCACTTTATTTCTACAAATAATATGCAGGTTGACGGAAATGTTGAACAGAGTAGTTTTGATGATTATTTTGTTTGCTGCTATTTTAATTTCTGAAAGAAAAAAAAAACTTGAATAACTACATTTATTGTTGGCAGTAAAAAGGCTCCCTGGGAAGTGCCGCACTGATTTTAAAATGTCTTTGTTCGGTCCGTTTTGTTGTTTTTTGTTTTTTTGCTGTGCTTTGTCAGAGGAAATCAGTTGTTTCAGTTATTGTCCAGTCTTTTGCCAAAGATATTATTACCAATAATGTGAGACGGTTGCACATCTATCTCTGGCATCGTGATTATTTATTAATTTAGTTTTGAGCATCAGCCAGTTGCAGACAGACACAAATGCGGAAAAAGTTAGACAACTCACAGCTTTGTAGCAGCAAAGTAATAAATCAAGCAACCATCAAAACAGCACCAACTCACATCTAATGAATCACCGCTGGAAGATTTCCTAATCGCAGTGTAACAGAATACAGCGGGCAATAATGATTAATGGCTTTTCTACAGTAAGGATTTTTGTTTTGATTCACAGTCAGTATATTGTAGCATTATTCATTTTGGCACCAGAGCCAAGCAATATAGAAAGGCGGTCTAACACATCAGAACTGCATACTGTACACTATACCATTTCCATATGTAGCACTACTCTGCCTCATTTTCACTTCTTGGTGGTAGATGATTGTTTTTTACTCTAAAGACCTGTTTTAACTTGAGAGCCTGACACTTCTGTGTCATGCTCTTAAAATTGCCTTTCTGTTTGAGCAGCGTGTCATAAAGACTTAAGAGGACTTTCAGCAATGCTTTAAAACGGCATTTATATAAAAATAGATCCAAAGATTTGGTTGGTTGTCAGGTCGTTCGTTACACCTTGATATTAATCTCTTTAAAATATTAAAGCTTGTGTATTTTATATCCTCACAGTATCACTCCTTTTTATAGTAAAAAAAACCAACAGGCTAGTACCGATCTTTCAACTCGCTCCATTTTATAGTGTTAAATCAAGTTGATGTTTGAGGCACTTATTTTGATTTAACAGTCGTTCTAGTTTACTGCTTAAACTTCATCATTTGGATAAGAGACAGCAAAAGCTTTATTCAAATGATGAGGCACCAAGTAAAGCAAAGGATGTAATATAAAGCACAGACAGTACTTCTGCCAACACGAGCCAAGGCTTTCTGAAACATGACCAACACTTAGAGACAGAATTGTTGGAGACGGTTTTAGCTGCAATCCCAAAGCTTGATCTCTACAGAAGGAAACATTTTTGGCTTCTTCTAAAGACGAGAAGTTCCCATTGCAGGATCAATTATTGTACCATTAGAGAAAATAACACAAGCTGCACAGTGCTTGATATTCTTTTTCATGTCTTCTACGCAGAGGTGGGAAGTAATGAAGTACAAATAGTTTGCTAATGTACTTACGTAAAATTTTCAGGTATTTGTACTTTACTTGAATATTTTGAATGTACTTGTCAAACTGTGTACATCTTGTTGAATTCAGTTGGTTGAAATCCACAAAGAGCAGCAGGTCAGCTGATCACAGCCTGTGCACAATCATTTGTGATGTGAGCCGAAGCTCACATCACAAATGATGTTTTGTTTATCTTTGTTTAGTTTTTGTTGTTGTTTTTCATATTGACAGTTTAAAATACTCAAAATACATACTCTATGACTTTCTAGTTTTTTGTATTTGTGATCTGTTCCCTTTGTGCTGCCAGTGTAGAGCTGATGATCAACATTAAACCATCAAATCTGTCTTTTGGAGTCGGTGTTATAATTAATCCTCTATATAGAGGTGAATTATGAAGTCTCTACCTGACTTAATTGGGGCCAAACTCTGGTGCTAATATAAAGACTCTAAGTGGTTATTGTCCACATAATGAATATTA
>VOQK01007561.1:6010-21175 GCA_015052645.1 Benitochromis conjunctus | reverse complement strand
AAATTTTGTAAAAATAAAAAAAAAAAAAAAGAAAAAAAAAAAAAGAAAAAAAAAAAAAAAAAAAAAAAATTTATATCTATAGGGGATCAAATAATGGATTTTCTTAAATTAAAAGGGGGGTGGGGCAGCTTACCTGCAGCGCTCACCATACCAGCATCCACCTTTCTGATAATACCGACATATTTGGGATGAGTGTATGATTGGCCATTCATGACGATAATTGCATCTTGGACCAAATCTGCAAGAGCCATTTATGAAACGCCTGCAATGAAGTGAAAACAAAACAGTGTAAATTTCTGCCACCAAATTGTTTTTAAAAGAAGATAACAATCTGTTGGTCTACTGGTGAGAAATTTTTTATAGTTTAAATTCATTAAATCACAGGATTTACTTCTCTCAAAATGTATCCACTCTAGCTGTTCCTAAAGTCTGATTTGGGGGGGGGGGTTCAGATATTCTACTGCTAGGATCAGCCGCAAAAATTAATTAAAATCTTAGCGATGTGGTAATTTTGAACAATTTGGAGGTAGTGTTTGGAGGTTGTGATTTAAGCTGTGATGACTGCTAGTGTTTATAGGGTTATTTAGATTTTGAAATAAAGATAAGCTGCTGGTATTTTATTCTTTATAACTGAAGATGCTCTGATTTCTGTGGAGCATAACCAGAAAGGATAGGAGTAGATCAGACAGCTCAGGTCGGGCTGTTTGGAGACAAAGTTTGAGAAGCAAGGCTGAGATGGTTTGGACATGTGGAGGGCAGGGATAGTGGATATTAGAGAAAGGTTGCTGAAGCTGCCAGACAGGAGGAAGAGGGGAAGACCACAGAAACATGAATGGGGTGATGGAGGATAGAGACAGGGTGAAATGAAGTGATGTGCTCTGGCCAAGCCTAAAGGGAGAAGCTGAGAAGAGTAGTCGACCCGTTTTTAATAGTTTGGTAAATGCTTACAGGTAGGAGAGACTGAAAGCCCTACGTAGTTCAAACAAATATTCTAACTTGAGCCTCAAATATAGAAGTGCGACAATTCAAAGAGTAAAACAGCGGAGATTGTATACATTGCAAGCAAACAGTTTAAAATTACATTGGTACTGTATACGCACATCATTAAACGGCTCTAACTGCATTTATCAATACTAATCATCTTCTACTGAAGTGTTTCTGGATTAACTCACGATTAACTGACCACTAACTCAGTTAGCTATATCAAGTTTTGGCTAACATTCCAACATATTTAGTCTCCTGGCAATAAAACATTCGTACGAAATTATTCACACAGCAACATATTCTACCACACTTTTTCCTAAGCTGAACCCCACCCAAAAAAATAAAAATAAGACATGCTACATAAGTTTTTCAGCAGTTTTCATGAACTCAAAAGTCACTTTTTGACTGTAACGTTTACATTCGAACGCCACACGCAGGCATTTAAACTCATCACAAGCTATATGTCAGCGCCTGCGCCACACGTTCCTCATTTCTAACCCACTCCGTGGGACTCTGAGCGGCTGCTTACCGACAAATGTTTCCACTACGAGCCGAGTCCATCCTCCGTGTGTTTTGAACGAGCCGCCGCAAAGCCTTCTCCAGCCACGTTATCTAAATAGTTGACAGCTGGTTCCTTTTACCAATTAACCTGGCAACGAACCAATAGAAACGTGACGCTGACGTCAGCACGTTACGCACTCTATTCAGATAGTTTATTGAGGGCCGCCAATCACAGCAGGGAGCAATTTGTAAGAGTTGTATGATCCATGTCATGATAAAAATGTTCAAATAAAATAAAAATAAGCCGACAAAATCACTGTTGCCGTTTCTAATCAAGTTTATGAGTGAGAAATCACTAAACTAAATGTGCAGATAGGTTACATGTGACCATTAAGAAGAAATCATTTCAAGTTTTTGTGTGAACAAATATGTCAGTCCATCACTTACACAGGCATAGAGGTAGCTTACATCAACTTCTTTTTTTCCTTTTTGTTTTTGGTGTAATTGCTCCTTTGCCAGCTTGGCACACTGCACACCAGCCAGTAACATCAGGATTTCAACGTGTAGCAGGTATTAAGGCAAAAATAATAAATGCCAAGGATTAGATGAGACACTGAAATAATGTCACAGATCACACATTAGAGGTAGATAGGGATCAAGATAGAATAAGAGCAAAAGAGGAAACCTGGGCACACACCAGTGCTCACACAGAGCAGGGACAGTAAAAACAGAAAAGGGGAAGAAACGATTAGACATGTCTGGATCCTGGCTACAGTATCGTAAGGCTGTTACACTCTATGCCTCACCTTTCAAGACACATCAGCCTGTACATAAAAAGAGCATTAATCTAGGACCGTGTTTATCTCCAATACAAAAGCACCCTATGATATTGGAAGATGTTCAATTTTCATCAAGTATCCCAGTAATAATGACATGGTTGAAAATGCTGGTTTAAGGTAATTCCTGCACATGAATCCATAAAATCCAAACTCCTCATCGGGGAGAGGTTTGGTGGTATGCTTGGTGATATATTTGGTACAGTCTAAAACTAAAACAGGCAGGCATGTAATATGAAAGAACACATATGAACTAATATATGAAACAAGTTGATAAATTCATGTTTTGCCCTTAGAAATACAATCAAAAATTACAAATAATTTGTTACAGAATTACAAAGAATAACCTAACAAATATATTTAAATGGCAAATTCATTATATTTTGCATATCAAAATGAAGAAAGAAAAACATGCTGTCCCTTGTACTTCAATGGGTCATGTATGTATGTGTGTATAGTGTCAGATTCAGAAATAAAATCTGTTCAGCACAGTCGAACAGTTCACACTTGGCAAGATGGCTTTAAGACAAAACCTAAATAAACCGGATCTCACATTTATTGACAAATGGAAAAATGGTATTGCACACATTGTTGCATTAAGAGAGAGCTCTACACTGCTGGAGCCAGCCCAGTTTGTGTTCTTTACACCAAATGGCAAAGTGGTGGTCAGTGATAATGATGATGATGATGATGATGATGATGATGATGAAGACGATGATGTAAACAAATACCAGCTGCTGCATCTCTCCCGTCAGTTAAGTTTGAGAACACAATACAATCACTTGTTTGTTTGAATGGTGTGAGAATGTGAAATGCTTTCCCTTTGCAGCAAAAACACAGAGCTGAGGGGAGCGAGGACGAGCTCCCTCTGCACACTGCTCTGGGGTCAGCTTCGCTAACAGGATGAAACAGGAGCAGCCTCATTGAGAAAACATATCATTCTTCCTGTTACGTGACCGTTGTGGGAAACTGGGACTCGCAGCAAATGATTCCAGATGCTCGTCACATGCGCGCACACACAAACACACGCATAACTGTGCTGAGGGTTACACTGACGAAGACTCTGCTGATTGTGTTAGCCCTACCAGGTGAATTTGCCTCATCTGCACCTTAGAAATCCATGCCCGTACATGGAACAGTGCTTGTACTGAATGCAGTGTTTTATTATAAAATTCAGTCTGTAACAGTATTGCTAAAAGCAGTTTGTGCTGGAGACTACTAATACATGTCCTTGTAGATCTCCTGTAGTAGAGGGTGGAGCGAGGTCTCCGACTCAGTCTTTTTGATCTTTTGGACAAGCTGAGCGTTCTCTGTAACCAGCTGACGCAGGTCAGCCATCTTCTGAAGCAGTTTTGGGAAGAGGTAGACAGAGTCAGAGTGATTTGCTTGGAGGTGGAGGTCCAGGGCCTGGAGGATGTTGTCCTGACTCTGCTCCACCTGCTTCACGTTCATTAGCCCGGGACGATCTAGTGCAAAAAGAGGAGAAAGTCTGTGATAAGTCACAATTTACACTGGGCAAACAAGACAAGCAAGTTAAAACACGTTAGAATCGTACTGGCATGTTGTAACATGAGAGATAACCAGTAGCTGTTATGTGGCTGATTATAAACAAATTTCTTTCTTGTGGAACCAGCCCCGGAAACAGACACCCTCTCTACTTTTAAGATTAGGCTTAAAACATTGTCTTATCTTTTTCTGAATGTTATAAGACTTGAACCTTGATTGTACCTTTTAACATTTTCAATGCAGCACTTTCAAAGAGGTTTCAAGAGCCACAGACACATTTCACAAGCCCTGAATCTTCATAATTGACCAGAAAGCTGCTCAGGCTCACCTCCACAGAGAATAATGGCAGCAACAAACAAGGCCAGATCACTGTCATCCAGCTCCAGAGCATTGAACTTAACAGCAAACTCAAACTTTGGCTCCATGATCTCACTGAAGGGCTTCCGTAAGCTGCGCAGAAACTCCCGTGTCACAAAGCCTTTGCCATTGGCCACCAACAGTCCGTCTTTGTTCATGAGAGATGGCAGCATGGCAAAAATAGCCTCGTGCACACCATACTTTAACAAAGTCACCTGCAGGAAGCGCACAAACAGCTGTTTATTAGTGCTTTCCTAAACATGAATATACAAATAATTTTGTGTTATGGGAGAAAGCGGTTACCTGGTCATTAAGGAAGAGGTCCACAAACCCTGGAATGCACTTGGCAAACTCTGTGAGCTCTCGCACCGTCTCCACCGTGGTGCACTGACAGCGGTAGAACACATGAACCCCGATCTCCTTGGTCAGAGGCGCACCTGGAGTTAACTGGCTCCACACCAAACCACTCTCTGCTTTCCAGAGGGTGTCCACGTCATAGATCACAAATGGCTAAAAGGAAAATTTATTATAGGGAGAAAGGTCTGAGGGACAAATTCACATAACTGGGTTTTGCATAAATCCAACCATGGCTGAAAGACGGGAACATACTGAGGTGCCGCTGGTTTTGCCTGTCAAGATGCTGCGGGCTCTCTTCTTGGTCATACTGAGGTTCTTCTGATAGGCTGTGTTGACTTGTTTGGCTAAAGTCTTCAGGTCTGAGCCACCTGGTTTGCCGACGTTCAGCTCCTCTGCAAGTATGCCTGCCACCAGTTTCTTCCTCTCCGCCTCAGGCATTCGTCCATATCGGATTGCTGAGCAAAAACACACACACAGCTGGTGTTATTATTTGCAACACTAATGAGTTTTGAAACCTCTTTGTGTTTTGGAAAAACTCCGAGCATTAACAATGCAGCACACCATCCCTGTGCTGCGAAAGATTGGAAATGATTTGACATGTAAACAGCAGATCTGTTTCCTACTTTAGACACAATAAAACTCTTGGATCTCTCAGTCAGCCCATCTTCAGCTGGTCAAGAATGCAGAAGCTAGACTGGCTTCAGGTGAGATTCAAATTCATTTTAAGATATTATTACAAACATATAAAGTCCTACATGGCCAGACCCATGCCTATATAGCAGATATGCTGACACCTTATTCCAGCAATTGGCCTTTCTGATCATCTCATCCAGGTCTTTTAACTGATCCATGCTGTTATTTTAAAGCTAGAGATGATCACACTGTTGAGACCGTGTCTCCTAAACTCTATAACAGCCTCTATAACAGCATATCAGGTCAGCTGACTCTGCAGTTTGTTTTAAACAACTGCCGAAAATCTGTTTGCCCATTATTTTTGGCTCTTGTTCTTCTAATGTGTGTATAGAAGTGCACATGCAAGAATGAATGCAAGACCACATTTTTGACTTTACATTTCTATGACTGGATATGCACAGTTATCTTTAATGTGTGGTTTTACTCAAACAGCACTTTGTAACTGTGTTTTAAAAAGTGCTATACAAATAAACTGATCATCATCTTAGTATTTTAAGTGAAGCTCAGAAAACAATTAAGCCCTCACCATCGTGGGACATTCCCAAAGACAGGCACTTCTGGAAGCGACAATATTGGCACTTGTTACGATTTTTCTTCTGAATCTTGCAGGAACGCTCACAGCGCTCATATTCCAGTTTCATCCGTACAGTACGCCGGAAAAAGCCCTGCACAAAGCAAAGCACATCTAGTTAAGCAACTCACACAGGTGGGGTGGGGGGTGGGCACATAACTTCCCGCACAATAATCTGTTGTGCTTAAAAGAAAAATTGTTTTACCTTGCATCCTTCACAGGCATGTACGCCATAGTGGAAGCCAGAGGCCTTGTCCCCGCAGACCTTACACTCCACACTGATACCGGAGCTTGTGCTGTCCTCTCGGCCCAAACGCAGCTGTTCTGAGAGCGAAGGTGATGAGGTATGGGACAGGTCTGCATATAAAAAAAAGAAAAGAAAAGCCTTTCAGCTCAAGTATATGTCTCAAAATTTCACACTCCAGTTTTGTAGGGAATAAGTCCTGAGAGTGGAAAGCCTTACCCGTGTAGCTAGATGATGCGCTGCTGTTTTGCTTGTTGCCACCGTTCTCCTGATCTTCTCCTTCTTTCCGTCTCTTCTTCTGGTCCCTTTTCGGGAGTTTAGAAGCAGGCACTACCCCCGTCTCCTCCTTTTTCTCCTCATCTTCACTCTCCCTGCGCTTTAACTCCTTCAGATCTGCCGCCTCAGAGACGCTTGTCGCACCACAACTGTCCGAGCTCACAGACTCTGCCTGCGGTGGCGTCCACCTGACGTCAGCCGCGTCCTGGGGGCACTTTGGCTCACAGTAGCCGTTCACCCCTTCATGCTCCTCTGGGGCAGCTTGTTGAAACCCGTCCATGGTTCCTGTTGCAGCTGATTCAGCAGCTCATCTCCTGTCACGTAGCCACCATAGTTCCACTATTTAAAAACAGAATCAATCTACTTGAAATACACCTTACTAAAAAAATATCTATATTAACATGAGGTTTATATACATAACTAGAAAGACTAGCTAAGCACACTTTAGAGCCCACATATCATCGAGGGTTCCCTTTAATCCAGCATGCCAGTGGTTAACAGTACAGTTTCAGCATGCCATAATAAACCAGCAGAGCCAAAATGCAGCCCTATTTTATTTTTTTTTAAATAAGCACACGGGTGAAACTTACATCAGTCTTGTATTCAGTTTAGTATAGCAATAATAAATGAAATGAGTGCTTTTCAGTAATCGTTGACAGAGTTTGTTTCGGTGTCTTTCAGTCAGTTAGGTTTTGTTATAACAGCCAGGGAAAGTCTTTTAAAGAAATAAGCTCATGACCTGAGACACAGATGTTATGGAATCACGCCTCAGGTACTTCAAAGCCGGTGGAACAGACAGACAAGACAATAATAAGGATATATCTACATTTTAAATCCTGATTTAAAAAATTATAGTGCACTTTACAGGAATATTAGCAAAGACACTGTTTGAGGTAACTGTTGCTAGGTTCGTTTAGATTGAAATACTTCACTACAAATAAAAGATTGCTTATTTGCAGCACTGTCCAGAAAAGCCTGTACATGAATCCAGAGACACAATCTCAGTATTACTCAGTAATTACTTATTAGTTAGCAGCACGAAGAATGAAACCATGTCTAACATGACCAAAGTCACACTTAAACTGGGGTTTTCCTGGCTCAAAAAGGGAGGATAGTGTACATAAGAACAAGTGGGCCACAAATAGTTGAGTGATAAAGTATTCTGTTACCTGCATTTTCCTGCTATCTTTTGGCCATTTTATGAACCAAAAATTTATTTTTAAATAAAGAAAAATCAAACACCACTTGAATAAACATGTTAAAAATCACAGTCCTGCTAGCTTTCCCTTTGTTGGAAGATCAAAACCTCCTTGGTAACCACCGTAAGTTCAAAAAGCTACTTTCAGCTTCTCCCTTATTCATAATAAGTTGCCACAGCGGGTAGCTTCTTCAGCAGATTTTTTTCTCCTCCAGATGGCAAAAGGACTGCCACTCACATAATGCCTTTTTACTTAATTTGAGCACTCAAAGCGCTTTCTACTACAAGTACCATTCCCCCTTACAACGCACACAGCATACTTTCATAAAGAGCTTTTAATCCAACATTCACATTCTTTGGTTGCACTGGTGGCAATTCAGGATTAAATATCTTGCTAAACCATACTTTGACACATGGCCTAAGAGAGCCTGGGGTTGATCCACAGACGTTCTGGATGCTGGATGACCCTCTCTACCACCTAGGTCATATAATGGCAATAATGCAAAAGTAAGGACACATTTATATATATATGCAAAATTTTGAACTACTTCACATAATAAGACATTCAATATATGTCTGTGGTACCTTTAAAAAGGTTATTTTTATGGTAGATTATATGAAGATTATCTATTCTTTATGCAGCTGCTGCAAAACAATTGTTTTCATTGTGAAATAAAGTATCTATCAATTTGGGCAGTGGTGTCTGCAGTAGGGTAAGAATATGTTTACTAATTTCACGGTGGCAATGTATCAGTTACAGAGGCCAACTGGTACACTGGGGGGTCGTATCCATTTTCCCTAGCTGACAGTAAGCTCAAACACAGCATGAAAAAAAGAAGCTGAAATACTCATTTAAAAATGCTCAGTTTCATAATGAATATTTATTTATTTTGCCCCTGGAAAATAACAATAGCAAGAATTTCACAATCGCTGCATCACTAAACACAATAAGGGCCCACAGCATTTTCAGCACAGTTCAGCCAGTTGATCGTAATAGCAAGGGCACTAACTTTGTCTCTAATGGAGCTTGAAGACATCTGTATTATTGTTTGCCTCACTTCCATGGCAGGGTGCGAGGGGTACTTGGCGGCTGCTTTTAAAGGGACAGAGTGCATGCACTGTGTACACACTGAGCAGTACAGCTTGCTGATGGAGGCGGTGGGGGAGAGGGCTTTGGGTTGGGGGTTACACGGTTTTTTTTTTTCGGTTTTTTTTTACCCCGGGGCCCTCTAGCGGATTAATACGTCCTTGTTTGTAGCTGTGCCTTAACAAACAGCTACAGTGTTTACATATTAGAAATAAAAGTGGGGTGTTTTTTCATAAAAAACACACTTCAAAGGCTACGCGCTGTTTTCATGATGCTTCGATGTATAATAACTACACACCAAATTAGGGGTGTTAGGACTTGTCCAGTAGACAACCTGTCACACTGGTTCTCGGAAGTCTCTGCTAACATTACCGTGTAACTACATGAGTCACTGACAGGACTGTAACTGGATACAAGCGTTTAAGAAATGAAAAGACAGCCGAGTTACAGACATGGCTGCCGCCAAACTTTCTTTTTCCACTTAAAGTTTAAACCGTGTCGGCTTTAAAACTGAGCTCGTTCAGCCATCGAAAAGTGTCGGCTCGGTTAGCAGCTAGTTAGCCACTAACCTTGAATTGTGACTGAGTCCTACTATCAGCTAGCCGTTAGCGCGGCTGACCCACATTCCCGTTTGTGCCTTTAAATAACGTTAGCTGTCCTGCCATGTTAGCTTACCTCTCCCGGTTGTGCTGCTGCTTCGGAAGATGTTTATGCCTCCCGGCTGAGGTAAACAAATCACAAAAGCAGTCCCGAGTCCCGTCCCGGATCGATGCGCTGTTGACAAGTTTGTTTGCTTGAAGCTGGAGTTAGCTTACAGCAGGAGCTAACGTCAGATTGCTAACTACCATAAACTTAGACCGAGTCAGGCCTCCAGTCATGTAGAAACCGGGCTGACGAGACGGGAAAAACAATGTGGAAATCTTTGTGGGCTACCATGTCACATGCAAATAAGTGGAGTTAACTAGTAATCCCTCCCCGAGTCTATCCCTGGCTTTGCTTTTACTCTGCTTTGGTTTGGTTTGCTTCACTCCCCTCTCTCCTTCCCCTCCTCCTCCCTCGTCACATGCCACAGCACAGCGCCCCCGCTGCACACACGCACACACACACAGAACACACATCTGACTGGATGCAACTACTGCAAACAGTTTTCTGTCTGAAGAGTCAAGGTCTCGGTTAAATACAGAGTTGTTTTTGACGTGGACACATATTCAGCTTTGACTGACATTGACCGCATCTGCCTTAATGGAGACACACAGAGAGCACGTGGCTGACATCCATGTGGGAAAAAGTGTGATTCATATATGTAGAGACAACTGGGCTGCATGCTTTTGAATCTGAATGAAATGGGTTATTGTAACTTTTCACTACCAATCAAAGAGCCTTTGAAAAAAAAACATGCATTACAACTAGTTTATACATATATAATCAGCTTTACGTGAAACTGTACATGACCATGTATCGAAGAAGAGATTTTATTATTCTTTCGGTTTATATTTCTGAATTAATTTCTGTTTAAATAAACCTATTAAGGCAACATTTAATATTAAGAACAACATACTAGAAGGAGGGAGAGTAGCAACTTATTTGTCCTCTCAGCTGACAACAATTTGAATGTCTGCGCAATCAAATGTCATGGTTTAAGTGCTGCTGCATAAAAATATAACCCTCCCAAGAAAAATAGGTCCTCTCATCCGCTGTATCGGAAGCTTGCTTCTGCCACAGATTTATTTTATTTATAACTTATTTATTTATTTTATTTTGGTCAGTTTTTGGGGTTATTAATTGAAAATGTCGAGTTTGGGGTTACTATCTCAAAAAAATTTGAGTGTTGAGTGTTTGAGTTTCTAACTAATAACTCCACATTTTGCCTCCCAAAAAGCAAACCCCCACAAAACAAAACAGTCTTTTATTGCATCAACAAGCTTCCATTTAGCACTGTATGCCAAATGAAAGAAACAGCTGGGATTTTGCACTGCTGCACCAGAAACTGCAGTGAAGAGAAGATTTTATATAGATGGTATTTCTAAATTAACTGTTGTTTAAATAAACAACTATCGGGCAAAATCTAATATTAGGAACGTCACACTGGTGGGACCTGAATATCTCGTGATTTCAGTTCGCTATATAAGTTTGCTCTGTTATAAATAACAGTCTGAACAGTCTGTCATTTTTTTTTAAAGCCGTTTAATTTTAATAGAGAGACAGAATATCAACCAAAAATCCTGAAAAAAAGTTACAAATTAATTTGCATGTCATTGAGTGACATAAGTATTTGTTCCTCTATAATCCAGCCAGAATTATGGCCACCACCATGAGCAAAACCACAGAGCTGTCAGAAGCCTTCAGGGACAAGACTGTAGACGTGCACCAGGCTGGAATAGGCTACAGACCAGACCATCAGCATGAGGCTTGGTGAGAAGGTGAAAAGTGTTGGAGTGATTATTCATAAATTGAAGAAAAATATAATAATCATCAATTGCTCTCAGTGTGAACCTCCATACAACTGTCTGGCAACTTTTTACTTTTACTTCCTACATTTTTAAACAAACATCTGTACTTTCTACTCCTTACATTTTCAAAACAGGCTTGTTACTTTTGGTTTAAGGCATTTGAGGAGAGTTATTATTTCGTCAGCGTGGGCCTTTAAACATCAAACCGTCCTGTTCGTGTAATAATCACCAGGGCATGTGGCACAAAAAGAGATGAAACAGGCAAAACCGTGTGCCAGAGTCAGAGGTTAAAGTGAGCAGGTGTATTTTTAGTTATTTATTTATTTCTTGGCACAACGTGACTGCAGCTGTCCATAAGTTGCGGTTGTGGTACTTCAGCATCTAGCAGCCCCAACAAAAAAATAGCAAATATAAAAGGAGTAATATGTTTTAAGTGGCAGGTAATTTCCAATGCAACCTTTCTATCAGCCTAACAAACAACAGCAAACACACAAACTGTTTGTGTGCAGTTTGTCTCACACTTTGTCTTCACTCCGAGATGGAGAAAGATAAGAAAGGGAGGTTAAAGGTAAGGACTGCTCAGTGGTGTTTGATAAACTGGAAGATTAAAGCTTACATGTAAGTCCTCATGTTTTTAAATCAGATATCGGGTCTCTACATGTGGCATTACAGTTTTTTCATATTGTGAAACATGCTGGAAAACAAATTGAGGTAGACCAGCTGTATAGTGTCTAATATAAAGACAGCATAAACAGTGTACTGTCAGTGTAGAGGATGGAAATCAGCCAGGACAACACATGAACCATCAGGTGTGTAAATCCACAAAGAGCAGTAAACCTCAGAGCAGGTGGAAGAAATGTTCTTCAAAGAGCTGCTTTTTACTCTCTTACTTTGAGTATATTTCAGAGCCAGTACTTTTTCACTTTTACTTGAGTAAAGAAGTTGAAACAGTAATTCAACTTTTACTGGGGTATGTTTCATTAGTATCTGTGCTTCTACTTGCCACCTCTGCTTGAAACTGATAAATCAGACTGTAGCCTGACAGTATGTGGACAGTTGTGCATTAATAAACTGGCACATACAGCAGTTGGCCTGCAGTTTGCATTATTTGTCAGGGGATGTCTCTGTTTTCTCATGTGAGCCATCTGAAGGTTTTGTCACCGGAAGGCGTCAAATTAGTCGGAGACAACACTTTTCGATCTCAGAAGTGAAGCAGACTCCGACTCAAACCAAAGCGGACGTGCAGTTTGCAACTTCAGCAGTGTCTGCGACAGCTACTTCCACACTGTGTGGTCTTTTGCGTTTATGTCACATCTGCGTTACTACTACTCGTTTCGCAAACTCTTACTTAGCTTTTCCACCGTGTGACGCACCAGCTTCGATTTTAAACAATTGTTTGAATTGCACGCTGCACTAAGTTTAACACAGTAAAGATGCAGGTACGGCTTCAAACTTCACTCTCTTTATTTACAGTAATGTTAAATGACATTAAAAACAGGAAGTTCATGACAGTTTTTTTTTCTTTCACGCCTCTTCTTTCTTTTTCCTGTTTATCAGGAGTGAAATTGTGGTAAACTTTAATACTGAACCAACTTTCTAGATCAAAAAAACCTAAGCCACCTCCCACAACCTCGAAAATCATACCAATAGAAATGAAACACTGGTATTACACACTACGTTACAGAGCTAGAGAAAAATGAGCTTCCTGTGTGCGTGTAGGCTTTTCTCTTTGAACACCAGAGCTAACCTTGTACTTTCAGGATCTTTCTTACCGCTCATTTTCTTTCCGCTGAGGTATCAGTTCACGTCAGGCCTCACACAGGCGGCAGAAAAGGATTATTTGAGAAGGGGGAATACTGGAAAACGCACTCTCGTTAAAATGTTTTTAAACTGTTGCTGTCTGTGATACGAGGTCAGTAATATTTCAGCATTTAGTAGAGGTGGTAGTACAGTAAATTCAGCTATATCCCCGCCGTTTTCATATTGTTCACAAACATGACAACAGTCTCTTGCCCTTCCTGTGACGACGCAGCCTCTATGACTCGTCATTTTAGGGGATATCCATGTCGCCATTAGATGCATGGGAGTGACGTTTATCTAAATCACATCCAGCTCTGTTGTCAACATTTTCTTTGCTCTCCTCCCGATCCCCCGATCCCGATCTCCTTCTGAGGCGCAGCCCGGGGTCTCGCTGCGTCGGGATCTGGAAGCTCGAGAAAGAGCTTCCCAGCGACGGTCTCTTCTCTGAAAACGAGAATAACAAAGCGGACGAATGTAATCAGACTTAGGCTGAAACAAAAGGCAAAAATAAAAACCGAATTCACAGTTTAAAAAATAAAATAGTGTAGTATCGAATTTAAGGAAGTATATTTGCAGAAGTTCAAAATGAAATATAAGAACCACCTATTTTGGCCTAAAATTCACAGCCCCTGAGCTAAGCAAATGGTCACACATCAGTCCTGACTGTAACACAATGGGGCTAGAAATGGTTAACACTTCTCTCCTGGTATAATGCAGTGAGAAAAAGTTGAAAAACTGGTCTTCAATTGGTGCATGTCTGTCATGTCTGTGAGCAGACAAGGACACATACCGCCTGGTCCAATCGGCCGCATCAGTCTGTTCATCTGGACATTCCAGTGTTTGACGTTGGTGCTCGCCTGACGAAGTTTCCTCTGGGCGGCCTGCCAGAGAAGAAGAGCTTAGCGGTTACTGATAAACAAGTGAACTGACGAATGCTTCACAAAAGCCTCGGCGTGTTGAAAAGTACCCAGAAGAGCCACTAAGACGTGATCTCTCTTCCTTTTTGCTCTTTGTGACCTGATAAATAAACAAAGCGCTGTTGGAATTTGGCATAACCACCTACAACTGGTTAGTTGATCAAAAAGTTAAACCCTGCATCTCATACAGTTAAGGTTCACCACTGCCACTCTCAAGGCCAGATTTTGTCAAATGAACTCAAATATAATGAATATATTAAAAAGGCAGCGTAGCCACCACTCCACAAGAGAAAAAAAATCAGTGTCCTCTTTGAATCCAGTTCATAACTGATGTGCTTTTGAGGGACTGATCATGATGGCAGCCTGTTTAATCTCAGTAAAGTCTGCGCCGTCTGGCATCCTGTCTTGTCATTATGAAGTTCAAATTTATACTTGCGACACTTCCTGGTTATCAAACTTTATCTGATGACTAGGAACTGTGACGGGTGGGTGGGGTTTTTTTGTTTGTTGTATTTTTGTAGCTCATGAGATGTTTTCGGGTGTTGTTTTATGCGCCTGTTATGAACTTAACTTCTGTTTATTGGTTTGGTGTCAGATTGTCTGTGATTCTCCAGACAGAACAGCCTCTCGCTGATATCATCAACACGTTCTGTGGTGATTTATTTAAAAATGACAAGCGGCAGAAGCTCGCTTCTTTCGTCCATGTTGAGGCGGTTTGCAGTTGTGGCCTGAGGGGTATAAGCTTCGATAACATGCTGTAACTGAGTTACAAGGTCAGTGTCAACGTTTCAACATACCACAACGTCCTGGTCAACTCTGTGCCGGTTGGCTCGAACCTCCTCCAGCTGTCTCTGCGCCTCCTCCAGGGCCCGGGATTTGGCCTCCATTTCCTGCTTCAGCTCCTGCTTCTCCCTCTTTGTCTTCACGATGTACTCCTCCTGTTCCTCCTGCAGGGACATCAGGGCCTTCATTTTCTCCTCCTCCTCAGCCAACAACCTGAGCATGATGTAGAAGGAAAAGAAGTTACACTTTGAATTGATCATTTGTAATTAATGCAGGGGGTTCATCAGCGAGGTATTTTTGACCTGAGCTGGGATACATCGAGAGTGCAATGACAATGGTCTAGGTGACTGCAGCGTTAAACAACTTCCTCTCTTTGCAGCTCAACTTCCTCAGGAACATAACGCAATGTGAACTAATTCAACAACTGAGTTTAATAACTGCTGCTTGCACACAACACACCCTCCACCACCCTGCACTAAGCTTTTTGCACTGTACACCTGGCTAGCTGCTTAAACAACTTTACCCAGCTTGAGCATAGCGGAAGGCCTCCTCATCCAGCCTGGCTTTAATCTCTTGCTGCAGCGCCTCCTCCAAACGCTTCTGCA
>VOQK01007553.1:20146-35429 GCA_015052645.1 Benitochromis conjunctus | reverse complement strand
AAGATAAATATCTGAATCAAGACATCTCACAGCCTCTTCTGTCACGCCAACCCTTTGCACATTCCCCTCCTGCTTCGCAGCTCCATCTTCAACACCCGTTGCCCAAAATATCCACTATCTACACTACCTTGTTCCTCTGCACATGTTCAAACCATTTCAGTCTCTCTAGCATTGTCTTCAAACTGCTAAACCTGAGCTGTCCCTCTTATGTACTCATTCCTAATACTGTGCATTCTGCTTACTCCCAAACTTTGAGCATCTTCAGCTCAGCCACCATCTCTGAACCACACATCGTAACAGGGCTCACCACTCACTCTATAAACCTTCCCTTTCACGCTTGCTGCTATCCTTCTGTCACAAATCATCCCTGACCCTCGTCTCCACTGGCTCCACCATGTCTGCACTCTCTTCTTCACCTCGCTTGTGCACTGTCCTTTGCTTTGATTGGTTGATCCCAAGTGAGATAGAATTAGGTTATTTTAACTGGAAATGATGTTCAGGTTCAGACTTGAACCTGGCTGACATTATTTAACGACTGTATTTTGATCTGTGAACATATTTTAGAATAAAATGCACAGCTTCTGTAGCCTGTGTTCAAGCACTCACTTTAAATTTAAACTCTTAAAGTCGTTTCAGACTCATCTTCACTCAGATATTCACAATATTCTCCAACAAGATCCCAACTGTGACGAGCACTTTTCCATCACTGTGACCAGTCACAACACACCGGCTGATAGATCACTTATTAGTGTTTAAGCTTCATTTTGATTAACTGTATTTAAATACTGACTGATACAGTAAATTGTTCAGCGCAGATGAAATTTCTGTCAATCTCACCACTGCCTTACTGTCCGGAGTGACAGATAAACATGGCCTGTAGATTAAAAATGGTTCTGGGATGTCCAGTGATCACCAGCTATACTCTATGGCCCTACCTCACTGATTAATTCGAAAAGTGCTCATAGCAAAAAATAAACCTCGAACTGGCATTTCATGTTTGTAAAGACTGGGAAAGTTGTGTGCTCGGATATGTGGTTTGACACCGGTTGTGTGAACGAGGAAATGAAACCCAGTGTCAGAAAGCTGTAGGCGCATGACATCAGATTGAAAGTTTGTTAAAAACAGGTTAGGCCCAGTTTGCCTTAGCTCGCTTTCTTGAACAGAAAACAGTTTCCCCTCATCTCAGGGTCAGCAAAGTCACTAAACCTGCTTTGTGGAAAAGGAAGTTGCATAAGAAAAAGTGAATGCAAAAAGTACAATGCAAAAATATTGTTGTATAGAAAAGAATAGCACAGATGTGATTAAAATAATTAGTTCTGTTACAATGTTGATGTTGATTTCTAAAAAAAACTAAGGTTTTTGGTTAAATTGAGTGGGTTTTTTTGCAGTCATAAGACAAAATAGAATCCTTCTCATCCATTATCCAGTGGTTATTTACAGCCGCGGTCGGATAACAGATTGCATATGTAAATGCAAAGAATTTCACCTATGATATCAAGCGCTATTCAAAAGAACCTCAGTCATTTCTGCATGCATTTGCATGTGTGTGTTTGCGCCAGTGTGTGTCTTTGCGTTAAATGCAAGTCCTTGCCTCCCACTGCCAAATGTTTCACCATTTGGTCTCCCAGATAGAGAGGTGGCTGAAAAATACTGTTATCTGTAAATGACTCATCCTCACTTTCAATATGGCACCAGGGCTCTTCATAGGGAAGCAAATTACTGTAAGGGTTGCCTGTATCAACAGACCAGTAACAGGCTGATAGCAAAAACAATATTCCCTTGGTTTCATTAGTCATGCATAAAATATTTTCTTGTTAATTTTCAAATGTGGAGTTAACTACTGTGTGCAGTGCATGATTACAAGGGGAAAAAAGCTTGTTGTGATGTTTTGAGACAAGAATGAGACAAAGGTTAATCGCCTGATAAAACTCATTGACCCAACGACTTATCAGTAATGATATGACTACAATAGTCTATTTTTAGCACAATAGGGGTACCAGGGATAACGTTTGCCGAGATAATAACAGGAGTCATGGAGGAGAACAAACATCATGTTGAATGCATGAAACAAATGCAAAAATTATATTAATGGCAAGACCAAAGTCTGCGGGATCAAACTCAATTTTCACTTCTGTATATCATTTTCATCACCATTTGTCATGAGCTGTGTGCAGGCAGGAATGGTGGACCCAAAAGTGTAGACTCACAGAGGCTAAATGTGAACCCAAAACAGCTTTAATGCTTAACTCCAAAGTAACAAACTTACACAGGCAGCCAGAACACACAGCATATGATGAGGGCACTCACAACACACACCGAGGAAAACACAGGGCTTAAATACACAGAGGGAGCGATCAGGGAATGAGAGACAGGAGGGAAACACAGCTGGGACAAATCAGGGCTAACGAGACAAGGGAAGCAACACCAGATACATTAACATGAGACTTCCAAAGTAAAACAGGAAACATAACACAGAGATGCAGACTTGACAAGGGGATACAGCTGACAGGGGAGACAGCAACTATAGAACACAGACAGAAACCAGAAGACTAAAACTCTAACATAAACCACACAGAGAATCAAAACTTAGAACAATCCATTAGATGAAGAAAGCTAGAACATAATGAAGTACACAAAATCAAAGAACCAAAAAACACAAAACACTGGGTCGACGACCCAGGTACACTAACACCGTTTAGGTCCTTTATTATTTTATTCCACAGCGTTAAAGGACAGAGCACTGGACCGTTATGTAAGTACATGTTTTCTGGGGACAGAGCAACAAGGAGAGAGTCACCAAGAGTGCACAATAGTAGGTCAGACTGTCACGAAGCAGCCGCTGGGATTTATTCATATAGGCCAGTGACATTAGAAAATAACACATGCAGTGAGAACTGAGAACTGCCTGGCACCGTGAACCCACTTTAAAAGAATATGCATTATTCATGTGTTCGCCTCTGTGGCATATCATTTGTGATAATATGATCATCGTAAAAAGATGTAGCTTTGTGTTGTGTCAGATCTTCTTTCTTTACAAAAGTTTTGAGGTCAAATCTTGATACAAAAAAAACGCACAGCAATTTTGTGAAATAGTGACTGAAAACATTTCCAAGTTGTGAAATATTATGGAAAGCAGGGTGCAGTGCATTTGTACAGAATGTACCCACATGTAGGTCCTTGAGTTATAAATTGCATCACTTCATCCTTCGGCCCCATTATCCAGGTCAGTGAAAGGCTTCCCGCAGGAGCTAATCACTGTCTCCACAATGCTCCAACACTGAGGAACCAAAGACAGTGATCAGTGACACATAGTGTGGCACAAACACACAAGAATAAATGAATGTAGTTATTAAAAATAAATCTAAATTATAGTATCCATATTATAAATATCTTTATAATAGAACTTGTGAGACATTGTGGGGCATTTTACATTTACAAAGCAAAGCTTCATTGCTTTCATATGGACACAATTTGTAAACAAGAAGAATAAGACATTTTTCCAAGCATTACACATAATATGACTGCTTAAGAACTCAAAACGCTCTAACTACAAGCCTCATTCACCCGACACGCTCTCTCTCACATTCACACCCTGGCTTCAGTGTCTTGCCCAAGGTTACTTTGGCAGGCAGGCTGGAGCAGACTGGATCAAACCACTGACTTTCCATCTGGCAGATGACCTGCTCTACCTCCTGAGCCACAGCCACCCCTCATTATTCTCTCTCACTTTATTTTTCATTCCTATTTTTATATACGTTGTTCTCTCATCTTTTTGCCACACCACCTCACGTACGCTATCAGATTGTGTGGTGTTGATGTCATACACAGCCTCTCTATTGTTTTTCACTGCTGCAATTTCTTGTTCTTAAAGGGCCAACACTTATATCGGTATACTGGCAATAACTTAATGTGATATGACGGCCTGGTTTAGTCACTGGTTTTTTGTTTGTTACAAATAATAAGATGTCAACAGACTTATAAAATTACTCTATACTATATCTATAGTATATCTGTATGGTATATGTATATTAAATCTATAGAATAAAATAATCATTAGATAAATTAGTGTTCTTCATGTTGACTTATGGTTGCCTACTGTGATAATTCAGCTCGTGTCCTTTCATTATTGCTTTTTTCAGTTAAATCAAAGAGATTTACAAAGGGAATCAGTTTTAACCCTCATTCTCCATCCTAAATTTATGTGCTTGTAAAAATCTGAAATGAATTTCTAAGAAGTTCTGTACTTGTCTCTAAGGTATTTATTAATAATACTATTTCCATTGAACATAAGTCCAAAATTTTGAGACAGCAAAGATGATATACAGCTCAGACTAATATGATGGTTGTCTCCCACCTTACTCCGCCTTCATTTATACAAATGAAAAGAATAACTGCAAAATATACAATTCCTGTGATTTCCGCATCACTCGTTCTTACCTGTTCCTCTTACCCAAACTCAGTAGTCAGCTGAACCAGTCATTCAGGGCACATAAAACATGTCAGAGTCCTCGTCACAGACTTCAAACACCTGTTTGAGCTGCTTCACAAATATCAGCAGGCTGACTTCTTTGTCCATCTTTGTCTTTGTTCTTTCCCGTCGTTTCATTTGATCCACAGCAGCCACACAACATCGTTTGAAAAACTGCAGCAATGCGTGTGCACGTCTGACGCAAACCTAGTGGCTGTTGATGCCTGCTGCCACGCAGAGGACGAGCGATGCTGGCGGTGGACAGACAAAAGTCGCAGATTTTCAAGTTTGGTGGAATTTCTCTCCCTCGTGAATCAGTTCTACTAAAGGAAGGGGTGTAGGGTTGTTTTTTAAGGGGGTGAGGGGAAGAGCACAACTTTTTATTCACGACATGAAAAGTTTAAATTCATTATACAAATTATCTGCCAGTGGCTCCATTGTATAGCAGTTTCCACATTTACCTAACAAGCAAAAGCTCCATGGTTTGATTCTGGGAGGAGACACATATCCCCATGGGTCTGCATCAGGATTACCCATTGTGAATAAGGGTGTAGCTTTTTCTTCTCTTCTATAAATTTACTGTCAAGTTACAACATACCCCGAAGCTATTCAGCTAGACTCACTTTTAAATTGCATTTCTGATATCATAAATGGATGACAGAAAATCTTTTACATCTCAAATAGGGCAAAACAGAAGCTTTTGTTATTGACATCAAAGTCCAGAGAGAAAAATACATTTAGTGGCATTAAATCCCTCTAAAACAGTAAAAAAAAAAAAAGGTTCTGTCACCTTTAGAATACTTAATGCTTGTATTTCCTCTAGAACTGATCACTGTAATGTGCTTCTTCTTGCCCTCTCTAAAAACAAACTATAGCATCACACTCTACAGCTACGCCAGAACTCAGCTGCACAGGTTTTAAAGTCTCTGCATTAGCTTCCTGCTGGCTTCAGAATAGAGTTGGTTTGCTGGTTTTTACAATCATTATAGTGAGAATAAAGAAAGAAGTTTACTTATCAGTGTCAACAGTGCTTGTTTGCACTCATACCACAAGGAAGAGACATTTCTTTCACGTTCCTGTAAACAAAGAAGTTTGTGTTTTATTTAGAAAAAAAATGACTGAACACCAGTAACACTTTAAAGTGCTGTTCAGGACCCTTCATGGATCTGTTGAGGTGGTTTTTAATAAATACATTTACTGCTCCTGCATAACTATTTGTATGAAATTTTAGTAGGCCCAATCTTCCTTTGATGAATGAGTAATGAAGTAGGGCTCTTCCGTGAGTAACATAATCAAGTTTGGAGTTGTTGATTCAGTTTATAAACATCATGTTTCTTGCAGTTCTTGGTTCCCCCAAAATCACTTTTCTTCCATCATCTGCAGATGTGGCTGCAGATGATAATAACTGCTTTTTAAGGCTAGTTTTCCTTTAAATTATTAAAAAAAAAACATCATTTGAAAATATCCCCATGAGATCCACCGTTGAATTCAGTTTACACTGGCTACTTTGATTCATAGTGTTCAAGTAGGTACAGTAAAAGCATTTAGCAAAGTGGCAGGAATACAGATATACGACATGACAGACAGCAGCACAGACAGGGGTAATGGGGAAAACTGGGAACAGCTGTGTTAGTGGGCAGATAAGATCAGGAGATCAGTGGTTGTTGCAGGGCAGATAGACAGGACAGTCAGGTGACTGGACAGGAAAGAAAGTCCAGGGCCATCTGGTGGACAGATGGAAAACTCTGTTCCCAAAGTCCCTTCTGTCATACTTCTGTCACTGGCAGCAGTTTTAGGGCTTTCAGCATCAGATTAGCAACACATCTGTTTCTGTAATATCAGAAATAGAAACCCTGTGACACAAAAACCTGTTTTAAGGAAACTGCAGCCTTCATTTAGTACAGGTAGTAGCGGCCATGTGTTTTGTTCCTTTGACATCCTCTTCACATTCGATTTCTGAGGATTCAGTTTAAGCATCTAGAGATTTTTTTCTTCTTAAATTTGTGGTTTACTGCACTGCTGGCCAGCTGTTTCTTCTCATCACAACACGCATGTGATGTGATCTGTCTAAAAAAGGAAGTGCGTTTACTTCCCCCATTGCTCTGTTCTCAAGAGGATGTCATCTGCATTAAGAAAACACAGAGCGGGCAAGTGAGAGAGAAAAAGAAGGAGCGAGAGAGATACACAGCCTATGTGTGTAGGTGTTTTCTTCACTTCAGTCGGTCTTGCTGATGTGTTAAGGATGCGCGCAGTAAGTGGTGGACAATCATCCTGGGCATGTGCTCTGTTACTGGCCTCTCTCCAACTCTGGGGTAAGTTTCACACCGTAGATGTTTCTCAGTATAGTAGTCTCGTCACATTTTTATCTGTTAAGATTAACAATCACTGCAATCTGTTTAGACAGGCATATGGGTAATGTTCGTGTGTAAGATGTAGTTTTGTTTCATATTCTTTTCTATTGTTATATTGCTTTGTTTGATATGCTTTTATTTTCCCATGTGAAGCACTTTGTAATAGCTTTTTGTCTTAAAAAGTGCTATATAAATCAATCTTACTTACTTATTTACTACAATATAACCCCAGTAGAAGATCTGTTAAATGTCTGCTAAGAGTAAAAAAGTAAACAATGTTTGATTTTTTTTTTTTTTATTTCAATTAAAGCTTTAATCTTTAACACACACAAAAAAATGTATTTTCCTGCCTGTAATTGTACCTAACATTTAGAGTTTCACAACTACATTTGGTTTTGCTGCAATCACAAGTTTGGTACAAAGTGAACAGCGACAGATCTTGCAATGACCGCTGTGTTTTCCCATGTGTGTTAAGAAACTCGCCTGTTGCTCCATTTCAAGACGTATTTTTGAGATTTAGCTGATTCCTGCTAAATGTTATAACCTTCCCGTTACTTTATAGGACGACTTTCTGCTTCCACGGCCTCGATCACACTTCCAGCACCTACCCTGGAGATCTATTCAAAGTCAAAGGACTTGGTGGTCCTGGTCTGCCGAGCCCCTGAGGGTAACAGTGGGGTTTTGTTCATGCTTTACGAGGGGAGAGTCAAGGTACTTTTAAATGTTCTTTTTTTCAAATGGATGTGTATTTTTGGAGCGTGTTGAGTTCCTCCTGAGCCGCAGCGAATTTCTACCTTTCTTTTTGTTTTATTCTATTGAGGTGAACTCTCAGGACCTGCCCTCTCGTGTTGGAGAAGTTCAGTTTACTGTTGGGACACAAGCATGGGTTCCAGACCAGAGTAAACTTTTCTGCTGTCTGTACAGGAGCCAGGAGGGTCACTACAGCGCGTTCAGTCCATATTTGCAACTGGAGGACCAAAATGGTTTGTGTATTTGATGGAAACTCTTATTTTAAAAAACAAACAAACATTGTAGCTCTGATTTTCACCTTCTTTTGCTTTAACAAAGTTTTGGTTCTGATTTAAAAAGAAAAACACATCCTTCACACACTTCATATTAGACGAGTTCATTTTTAATTAAAAACAGGGAGAATTAAGATGCCACTGGGTCACCGTCGGCAACGAGTCGGATGTGGTCGAGGCTGTTGGTTTTCATTGTATTCAAAACAGAACAAATAGGTTTTCTGCGTTAATCGGCTGGGTTAATCGGTAGTGATTCCACATGTGGTTTAAAACAATAAACACTCCCATCCGCTTCCACTCCAGCACAGCAAGTACACTGCTGAATGCAGGTGCTCTCTGCGGTCTCTTATTGTCCTCCACTCTGTGGGTGTGTATAGCGGTAGTTACATCCTGCTCTTCATATAGAAACCACACACCCCCACACACAGAAACCCATCAAACACAATATCTACCGGCTTAAACTGTTGACAGTTACAAAAGGAAGTCTGGCAAACCAGACGCTGGCCTTTTTTTTGGTGCAGTTTTTACATGAATTGATCTAGTAACAAAACATGGAGAGATAATGGCCTCCCCCTTCTGTCTTCATTCCTTTTCTGTCATGTAGGTCCTACACCAACTCGTAGCAACCCCTCCTTCCCACCTCCAGTCTTGTCTGTAGAGCCTTCCTCAGGTGAGGTAAAACGCGGGGACATGCTGTCCTTCAGCTGTTCAGTCCCAGCTCATCCACAGTCGCAGTCAAACAAACCGACAAGCTTCCTTTTGCTGAGGACCGCTGAGCAAACAGAGACGACATCTGTTATCCAGCAGCCCCGGGCTAGCCAGCTATCAAACTCTCAGCTGCAGCCAGGAGTCTTCACTGTGGGGCCAGTCATGGGAGGAGAGGAGGGAGAGTACACCTGCCTCTATCAAATAACCAAAGACAGCAGACTGGTGAATTCCACTGTGAGCAACGTAGTTCAAATCAGCATTACAGGTGAAGATGTATGACTTTTTGCAGCCTTTCTTTCTGTGATGTTTTTTTGCATGTTAATGTCATACTTGTAAATATTTTAGACCAAAAAATAGTTTTGAAAAAATTTTTTTTTTGCATCTATTTGATTTTTGTCATTTGTTTTCTGACTAATTACAAATCCAGTTAGCTAATTATCTGAATTTGCTCTGATTTCATGTGCTCCCAGACATCCTGCCAGCGCCCATTCTTCACCTTGAACAGCAGACAGATGTGTGGCATTTACTGTGCATAGGGTCTGCTGCATACCCCGGTGCTGTGTTCTCTCTCTACCTGGTGGATGATGAAGTTCCTGTTGCAAAATTTCACGCAAAGGTTTTCGAGCATCAAGCCACCTTCTCACTGCCTGTCCAGGACTCTCCAGTGGCTCTATACCAGTGCCGGTACAGTGTCCTACTGGGAGGGACGTGGAGCAACTCTGAGCACAGCAACCCTTTAACAGTAACCAGAGGTACAGACTTACACTTCTAATGGTATGTGAGTGAACTGGCCTTTAGAGAAACTGTGACTGAGTCTCCTTTTTTTATATTTAAGGGCATTCCCCTTCAGCATCAACAGGTAGGCTATTAGCATACCTTTTTCATTGTTGTTGTTCATACCTAAAAGTTCAGCAAGACTCGAACTGTTCTCTCTACCGGATCATCACATCATGACACGTTAGTCCACCTTAGAGTCATTGTTCAGTATGCAGAGCAGTCGATAAGAGTCCATCAACATGTCAAATAAACCTGATGGTTGGTGTTACCATAAAGGTCACATGACTGTGGTAACCGGAAAATGTCTGCAAAGCTTGTTGCAGATGTGACAGGTTCTTTTGTGAAAGGATGTATTTTAATCCAAATTTGTTAAACCTTCAATGATTTATAACTTAATTTAATTCATTTAGAATTGATCAAACTACATTTTTTCAATAAACATAATAATTTTAGCATCTAATTTACATGTCGACCTTGCAAAAACAATTAAAGAAAAGGTTAGTTAAATACAAAATGGAAAAAGCATAAAAAAGAATATAAAAAAAGAATCATAAAGTGGTTCATGACAGGACTCGGGTTTTTGTTCTCCTCAGTCCTGGTCTGGACTTTTGTGGGTTTTTGTTCTTCTTCATATTGGAATGGAACGCCCCATTGCATTTGAAATGATACTAGTGCTTTAAAACATGATGATTAGATTCTTGGGACCAATCAAACCTGTTGTAATAATTGTCACTGTTGAAGTCATGGCACGACTGGGTTTAAAAAAAAAAAGATGATTTGATATTAATACTAGTTTGATATATGCAGATTCATTAAATCTGGACTGGCCTCTTGTTGCGGGCTCTTTCTCAGCTGTGGTGTTGATCCTCTGTTCTTTGGCATTCGTGATCATAGTGGTGCACAGAAAAGGTATTTCCACACAAAAGCTTCTGCTTTCGTATCGATACTGTGATGCTTTAAGCTATGTTTTCATGCTAATTTAATTGTCTTCATTTGCGAAAGGCAGTCATTTCTCTTTTCCTATTCATGTCACCCACTTTTGAAGTGAAAGCAAGAGCAGAGGAAAGGAAGAAAAGGTACTGGTTTTCTCAATTGGTCTAAAAACAGCATTAAAATACTTTTAAAATACTTTTTCATTAAGTTACAATGAGAAATACAAAAAAAAAAGCTACTTCCTTGAGGACAGCAACATCCTATACATATATAGGATATATATATATATATATATATATATACACACACACACACACACACACACACACACACATACTTGTAATACTTGGATATTGTTGTAATACATTTTTGTGTGTGGCACTGTTTCAGGGAGGATACACAGTTCTGGTCTCAGGTTCACGCTAAGGATCATATTGTTGGTGAGTATTTCTCTTCAGAATCACATTTCCCCTTCAGGATTTTTAGCTAATCCTGTTTTTATTTACTTCTCTTTCATCCAAATTCTCACAGGCACAAAGCATTGCAGGAGTAATCAGCTTAACGACACAAACACAAATGACTGATTGATAATGTGACTGATTTGAGCTTGTTTATTTTTTATTTTTTCCCCAGACCTTACACTCAGGCACACAGGCTTCCCCTCTGAGGTAAGTATTAACATCACCTAAACCTCCAGATGGTAATATAAATTCTCAGGAGATTCATCAAATAGATGGAATAGATGTTTACCTTTGTTCTTTCCTTTCTGTCACAAGATTGTGAGCTAAACAATAAGGCTGGCTTTGTGTTAAACAACTAGTCAGACCATCAGTTAGTCTGTGTCATGTCAAAAAGAAAGTTTTCACATGACTCTGCACTCCTGTGAAAAACCAAGCAAACTGCATGATGCAGTAACTCGTACAACAACTTTAAGAAGAAATAACTTAGAGTAACTGCTTTCTACATGACTTCATCAGTCTCTAACATTCCTGTGGGGGAATTTCATTTCACTCTCTTTTACAATGCTGTTTCAGTTTATTTAGGTTTTTGTGCATTTATTTATGCACAGCTCTCATAAGGGCATGGCACAGCATTTTAATCACGCTTTGACTGGGCCATTGCAAAACCTTGAGTCTTTTCTTTTTCCACCACACTGTTGTAGGGATCATTGCCCTGTTACATGATCCATTTTCAGTCACGTTTTGGCTGTCAGACAGATGGCCTCGCATTTACTCTACAGTACTTCGATATACAGAGAGATTCATAGTTGACTCAATGACTCCAAGGTGTCCAGCTCCCCTGGCTGCAAAATAAACCCAAAGTATACCCTCCATCATTGTGTTTAACAGTCAGTATTAGGTGTGTGTTCTGATTTTCTTGGTTAGGTTTTTGCCAAACATGATGCTGTGCACGGTCAGACATCTCCACTTTGGCCTCATCTGATTGTTCAGATGCAACATAACAAACCTAAGCTGTGCAGCCATGCCATGAAACCTTCCAAACAAGTCATACGTGCTAATAGAGGCCTGCAGAAAACGTAGGTATTGAGCTTTCAGTGGTTTGACCTTGGGGTGGCTTTGCTGGGACTTCCACTCCTAGGAAAATTGTGGTATTGTGTTAACATACCAGAATGCTCACACAAAGGCAAAACTTCTGCTTTTATAGAGGCGATCACACTTGCTTGAGAGAACTCAAGCGCTGGATTCACACCCATGAAGTTTGTTATAAAGATGAATTATTTGATGCTTTTAATGGGATTTATTTACAAATATAAAATGCACTATAGTATGTTCTGCACAGTAAACCGATTCTTTAAGCGTGGTAGACTTTGCAATAGCAAACTTCATGCTAACCTTCACTGGGACACAGAAATAGGTCAGTTTAGGCTCAGCTCTCTCTAATGCAGGTCTGCCTCTTTCTTTTGGAATTTCTGGTATTTCCAGGGCTTTTATGTTTCTGCTCTAGATTTACTCTGACAAACTACGGTAAACTTCATGAATCTCGTTGCTTTAAACACACACGCACACATACACACGCACTGTAGCCAATCAACAAACACCCCTTCCCAGGCATGCTGTCCCCTCAAACCCACACCTACAGTATTCCTCATTAGCGCTGTTACACTGTGTTTGAGCATGTGTTTCATTAGCTGCAATCACTTTCATTAATTAGCTTAATGAAGGACTCTCATCAGACTTAAGTTTCTCTCCAGGCTCTCGCTGATGTGTGCCGCAGCCGTCTTAGAGGACAGAATGCGGCTGTCACCAGATGATGCAAAAAGTAACCAACCATTACCAAACAGTAGATGTGTCTCAGTCTCACATGCTTCATGAGCAGCAGTAGTTTAATCAGGATTCAGATCTGCATATTTTTTTTTGTATTCTAAGTTGGTTATGACTCATATTATTACACACTGTTGCTGCACAACGAGACAGAGATGATTATTTCATGTTGGTCAGAATCCTTTGATGTGAAACTGTTTCATTAGCTAAGGAGCTATTAGTCTGAAGGAGGGGAGGCCTGAAAGACAGAAATGAAATACAGAACTGCGATAACACAAGCAGCTGACCTGAAATATGGCTACATTCCAAAGTGTGAAAAAGGGAACTTTAATATCATGGAATAAGTGACAAATGAGGAACAAGAGCTGTCCGAGCATGCAAATCTCCACCAAGGCTGAACACTTCCTTCCGCACCATGAGTTTAGTCCTGCGATGTAGGAGTATAACTGACTGAAAATTATGAAATCTCTAATATAAGAGCGTGATATGTGCCTGTGGAATATATGACACAAAATTCTTCCCACAATCCGGATCTCATATAGACTGATTCTTAAGTCAGTCACTTGAAAGATGGCCAAGCCCCAAATCTGGTAACATTTTTATGCAAATCTGCCTGTTTCACTGCTAACAAGCAAACTAAGAGACAAATTAACAACCTTGGGGAAGGTAATAAAGATCGAATTTAGGAGAAGCGATCAATGATTCTGTTACTGCAAGAAAATAATACAAAGTACACAGGATTTAAGAAAGTGCCAGATCATATATGAAGGTTTTTAGGAGGAATATATCTGGAGGAAGGACTAATATAATATATGCAATTATGAAACTACCTAAGGTGTTTGTTGTGCTATTTTAACCAAAATGACACCATGCTAAGTTGCTGGTAGCTCTGGAAAAGATGAAAAATATATTTAGCAGCGGATAGGATACGAACTATGCCACAGGAAATTACATCAAGCTTAGATCTTTAATAGGTTGTCTGTTGCTGTTTGTTTTTATGCACAGGACTGGGTCAGCAGGGACACCGAAGCAACATCCACATCCCCTCTCTGGAACCCTCTTTCAACATTCACAACACAGATCCATTAAAAATCTTTGCCCCGCCCCCTTTCTCTGTGAGCGCGTGTGTGAGTGTGTCTGCATGTGTCTGCGTGTGTGTGTTTATTATCATAGTTTATCAATGTAGCATCAGCTGAAGGTTACGCAGCAGGACAGGAAAAGCTATTTCCTCAGTTTCTATTTCACGTGCAGCAGTAATTGTACAATTAGACAGGATGTGATGCTTATTTAATGTTTCTAATAACTGAGCCAGCGAGTCTACATAGAGAGTTTATTATTGCTGTTATGAGGCTTGTTTTCTTCTGGAAGCGTTTAGAGTTTTAAAAAAAAGATTTGGTTGTAAATAATTGTATTAAAATAAGAGCAAAACCGAAAAGATTTAAATGTGTCTTTTATTAACGTAACAATAATGATGTATCGACAAAAACTGACAAATATCATCTCATGACTATTTCACGGGCTGCGATGTGTTTACGTGGAAAGTTTACCCTTGATCGTGGAAAAAAGCCGCTGACAGAAAACTCTGTTTGGAAAGTGCTCGGGAGATTTGAATTATTTTACAGGATCTTCACCATCAGATGGAGTTTACTCTAAAACTCAAGCTCCTCATACGAGATTGTTTTGACAGATGTCATGTCTCATGTGTATCTGTGTCATCTCATAATAATCTCCCGTGTCCGACTGCACAGGCTTCCCTTTCATTATAATTAACAGCATTTCATAGTGCATTTGACAGGCTTACAGTATGTGCCAGCACAATATTTACTTTCTAAAAAAAAAAGGTGTATTTCACACGTTTATTTGTGTAGAACTTACCAAATCAGGAACCATAAATTACAAAGTGTATAACGACCAAAAAAGACATCAAAATGATGAGGATAGCGACACATACACACAACTGCTGTTCAATAATATTATGAAGTTATTTAAAAAAAAACTTTTTTCAGTAGAAATTCAAAGCAGGTTGCCTAATCTTGCAACTTTGGTTTGTTATATATCTGCATTTATAATCGGGTACAGGTCAGGACACAGACTAGTGGTGTGTTGCATGTATTTATGATACATTGCATAATTACTGTGAGGGAAAAGGCAACCAAAAAGACAGAGACCTTAACTGACCTGCTGTAGTTTTGTTAGATGTTCTGTAGAGGGCACTGTTTCTGTAACTTTTCTATGTTTAAATCACCTTGCAGGACTCAAGCTGTCAAGCTGATCGCCTTTATGGTGACATAACAGGTCCCGTGTTCAGGGGACCAGTTATGTGACCGGTTATGAGCCTGACATGCATGAAGCCAGGCACTCGTGAAGCTCAAGTACTACAGCGAGTCTTACTTTTATGGCATGTAACGATAGGACGAGGGCTCCAATCATTATGAGCCCTCATATATATGTTTGAGAGTGAGCGTGCTGAGAGTAAGTATAAGCAAGAAAGTAAAATGACTCAGGAGGGAGCTACACCTCCCACCTGTTTATGCAGGGTTTATGGTAGATAATAATTCGGCACAGACTAGCTGTCACCGTGCCTCAGAAAGCATCAAGAAGCCAAGTCTGTCTTAGACCTTAGTTTTATTACATCTTTACCACAGCGTGCACAGACCAGAGAATGTATAGTTTCACTTCCCCTTCCTGCACCCTGGGAAACACACATGAGACGTGAGGATGGACTCGAGGCCTGAAAACACT
>VOQK01007551.1:17262-30449 GCA_015052645.1 Benitochromis conjunctus | reverse complement strand
GGTGCACCACCACATTATGGGTGCCAGGTCCGAGCATTCCTAGATGAACAGTTTCCTGGAAAGTGGATTGGTCATCGTGGGCCAGTTGAATGGCCCCCAAGGTCTCCCGATCTGACCCCCTTAGACTTTTATCTTTGGGGTCATCTGAAGGCAATTGTCTATGGTGTGAAGATACGAGATGTGCAGCACCTGAAACTACAGATACTGGATGCCTGTGCTGGCATTTCTCCTGCGGTGTTGCTATCAGTGTGTGAAGAGTGGGAGAAGAGGGTTGCATTGACAATCCAACACAATGGGCAGCACATTGAACACATTTTATAAGTGGTCAGAAACTTGTAAATAACTCATGAAAGAATAAAGTTACGTTGAAACCAAGCACACCATTGTTTTTCTTGTGACATTACCAATAAGTTGGATGTGTCACATGGCCCTCTTCCTACGGAAAAAACAAAAGTTGTATCCAAGATGGCCGACTTCTAAAAGGCCACCATGGACACCACCCATCTTGAGGAGTTTGCCCCCTCACATATACTAATGTGCCACAAACAGGACTTTAATATCACCAACCATTCCCATTTTATTAAGGTGTATCCATATAAATGGCCCACCCTGTAGATTCAGCAGCACTTAACTTTAACCACGCAGTACCAAGTCACCACAACACTGGCTAGCCATTTACTTAATTACATTTCATATACTAACCATCATGATTTCTCATGGTAGGGTAGATCACTAAATTAGTTAAAGTAATTAGTAAAAGACAAAAAATAAGTCCAGAAAAACCAACCAGGGGTGGACTGGTAGCTGATATATTTGTACAGTTGTCCAATTAATATTGCATAGATTTGAGTGGTACTGACACTTAACATAACAAATTACCTTGTTACCTTTTAATGGCTGAGTGCTAAATCGGTTTAGCATCACTTATTAATCACTGAACCCAGTGATTCCCATGGTAGTTGTATTATTTATTCAATTTTAATTACATTTTATTTGTATAGTGCCAAATCACAACAACAATTGCTTCGAGGCAGTTCATATTGTAAGGTGCAATATAACCCTAAAATAATACAGAGAACACTATAACAATCAGATTAAGAGCAAGCGCTTGGCAACAGTTGGAAGGAAAAACTCCCTTTTAACAGGAAGAAACTTCTGGCTGCAATCTGACACAATACGTGCAGTCTATTTAATTTCTGTGTTTTCATTTTTACCAAATAAAATAATTTAAGTAGGTTTTTTTTTTTTTTTTGTCGAAGTCTAAAGTTTTTAAGTACTCAAAGTCAAGGAGCTCCTAAGGCGTTAACTGTCACTTCAGCTCACAGCTTCTCTGTGTAAAACAATGACTGAGGGATGGATTTTACTAAAAACACTCTGCTGCCATGTCTGATTCACCATTTGATAAGTGAGATCTGTGTGTTTTTGTGGGAGCCTGAGGTGAGGATGCTGCTCTGTTATCCTCCCCTTTTGTTTGTTTTTTTGTGACACATCTCAACAGAAGATCAGCTGGGCAGACAGATGGTACGGATAGTAGCTACGTGTGTTTATTTTTTTAACTGTAGCCTCAGCTCACACAGCTCAGATAATGAATGCATTAAGCAGCCAGTATTTGGATGAACGTCCTTGGAGACTGTGTGCAAAGTTGTTTTTTTTGTGCCTGTTAATATCTGTACTCTGAGGAGTCTGTAGACTCTCCAGTGTATCTCCTGGGGTCCTACTTCCTCTGAAATATTGACTCGCCAATACAGAGTGAGGTCACACACGCACGAAAGCACGCACACACACACACACACACACACACTCGGAGTGTCTTTTTCCATTACACAGTGCTTCTGTTTTCATTTCTGCAGCGATCTTCTGTGGAAAGAGCAATAATCAGCTAAAGAATGTATACTTCTCAAATACCCAAACTGCTCTGTCACCAACATTTCTTCTAGTGATATTTCTGGATGGTTTTATCTAGAAAAGTTATAGATAATATGGTGATATCTGCAGCTTTGAGTGTGAGCACAGAAGCCCCACCCACCACATGTTCAAATCTTCTGTTTTCAAGGGGCAGCCAATCAGAAGAGAGTTGATAAGATAAGACAACATAAGATAAGATAAGATAAGACTTTATTGATCCCACGGTGGGGAAATTTGCGCGTTACCTCAGCTCAGCTGATCTTAAAGGGAGGGGGAAGTGTGTAGCACCAGGGCCCACTGTAAGATGGATAAGGATTATACTGAACTGTGAATCATGCAGATCTACTCCAGCAGAGTCCAGTAATAGAAACTGGGCTAAAAATAAAGTGATCGGCTCATCTTTTCTTTTGAGGTTTCTTCAAACTATAAAACAGATATTCTTTTCCATTCGCGATATAAAGTACTCTGAGTACAGACACACATTTCAACAGCCATTTGAGTTACCTTCTGACTTTGTTATTGAGATATAGAGAGTGGCTAAAATGTTAATCACTAAAGAAAAGATATAACTGAAGCGCTGAAGTAGTTGGCATGGCTACTTTTTAAGTTAGTTAATGCCTCAACCTCAAAGTTTTACAGCTTCTTTTTCTTTAACGCCTCTTTTTGTTGGTTTCATTTTCCCATACAGTTGAGATATGGTAATCAAGAAGAGTTTGTGTGGGAAACCTGTGAAAGGGAACATATCAAATATTGTGATAGCTAAATGATGACTCAAGATGAGAACTGCTTGCAGTGTCTGTAAGCTGACATTGAACAATGTATGTTGAGCATCCAAACTAAATAGACAGTACATCATCCGCCCTCCCCTACTTGTCATGTCTTCATATCAGTGACTTTTACTGCAGAGCCGGCCTAGTGGGACAAAGTTTTTTAAGCTCCTTTATTTTTAATCGTGAGGTAAAACCAGGCAAGGTCAAAGCTGAGACTGTGAAGTGTGTGTCAGTGTCCCAGCAGCATCCATTTTGCAGGACAAACAGCAATGACATGCTCCTGTAGAGGAAAATCACAGTGCCTTTGGTCTACATTTAATCGCGGTTTGTAAATCCCATTCATCACATGCTTTCCTGACAAAGACCACTGATGGACCTGTGTGGTTTCTCGCATTCAGAGCCTCTTCTAGTGTTTCATCCTTAAAAAAAAGCTTGTAGTTATGTGAAAAATGTGAATAAAAATTGTATTGATAGTGCAGCAGATGGTTATTCAAACGCTATTTAACTGACCGTGAAGATAGCTCGCCTTTTATTTAGGATTCAAATTGTCGGAGTTGGCCTGCAGCTCAGATCTAATCTCTTAATGGCACGTGTGTGTATGACTGTGTGAGACATGGATACTGCAAACTAGCAATTTGCATGTCAATCTTAATGTTGTAATCGCAAGAAAAAAAGGATTTAAGTCCGACTTAGATATAACAGAACATCTCTGTCAAGTTGTTATTGAACACATTGGATTTGAAGTTGTAGTAGGAGTTAATTTATTAACTCATCAAAACTTTTTACCAGCATAACAGCAAGGAGAAATTTAAGACAATCCCACCCAACAAAATAGTTTCATCAGTATTTCTGGGATGTCTTGAGTGCCCTCTTCAGGTCGTGGCATTATCACAGCGGGGTAAAGTCAGGACTCTAGCTGTTCAAAAACATTTATTGTATCCCTTCAGTTATTGATGTGATTATGTCCTTTTGTATTGCAGCCGTACCCTGCTTCTCCCCTTCTTCATGTGTTGGACAGCTGTTCTGATATTCTCATGTGTTCAGGCCCTGAGGTAGAAAAGCGTGAAATAAAATTGAATTGAATTGACTAATCAATGGGAAGAATAAACTTTGCCAGCTATCAGATTATGTATGCCTTTATTTTAATAAAGGCACGAGTTTGTCAGTCATTGAAACTTGAAAAACAACGTGTGAGTAATCAGTGCAGCAATCCTGTCATTTTAAAAAAGGGTTCAGAGACGTTTTCCTGCTGATTTTAGTCCTTCTGGACTAGAGTCAATGAATTTACCCACTTGGGGACTACCTCATTCCCAAGGCTTGTTTGGCACTGCTGCCAACCAGTGACCATCTGCACTGTGATGCGTTCTTCATTATTAAGAGTTGAGCAGGTCACATGTCTCATTGTGTACGTGTGTTCTTATACAGTTGTACGGTAACACTCATGACCAAAGTCCGGACCTAACTTTAACTGCAATAACCTGTACACATTAACAGGCTATTTGTGGTGCAAGCAAAAGGTGTGGGTCGAGGAGTTCATGTCAGAACAAAGTCGTTATCAGATAGGAATACACCCTGATATGATTGCCTTGATAGAGGGACTTTGGTGGGCTTATATGTTGCAAGATAAAACTAGTTGCATACCAAACAGGGTTTTTTCCCTCCCTCAATAACTAGGACTGAAAAAAACCTTTTAATACAATAATAAAATAAAATACTGATATTTTATATTACATGATCATTTAAAGGAGCACGAATGAACCATTGAGCGTGCACATTTTTGGAGAGGTTAAATAGAGCTGAAACAATATTTAGCTGTTAACCTGAATTTGTCATGTCCACGGGGTAACATGTCAGCATTACTAAGGCATAACTACAGTGACATCATAACTAGATTTTCACTTTATTACCTCACTCTGATTTGATATAGATTCCCTGCTGCTGTTTGTGTAGCGATGCAGTGCTGACATCATTTAAGCTGCAGTTTATCAAACTGTCCTGCCTCACCTTGTTTTAATCTGTTTACAGAAGAAACCAAACATCATGGGTCATAAACAATGAGAAAGGAATTTAGAGTAAAGTATTTGAGGTAGTGATACTATAAGTCAGTAATACTTGAAATCATCCCATCATAGGTAAAAGAGCTCCAGCTTTATTAAATTTCCTGCTACTGTATAATTAAGTTCATATACGTTTTTAATCAGTTAGAATAGGACATCTAGAAGAGTAATGAGGGAAGACATTTTATCCCTATTCTTACAACCCTGCTTCTTGTGGATTTAATGATAATGCCTTACAGAATGGTTAATCGAATCCTCTGATAATCCAACTAATGAGGCTCATTCTCTGATTCAGGAAAATCCCACCTGGCCATTGTCCAGAAGGTGAACAACGAGGGGGAAGGAGATCCTTTCTACGAAGTGTTGGGGTTGGTCACCCTGGAAGACGTCATCGAGGAGATTATCAAATCAGAAATTCTGGATGAATCCGACCTTTACAGTGAGTTTGATTTTGCTTCTTATATTATATCTTTGAAGTATTTCTGTTCAACCTTTTGAGATGAATATACACAAATGTCAGGTTTCTGTTAACTGCATGAAGTGTAAATTTGATCATTAATAAATGCTGCTTGGGTTTTTTTTTGTTTGTTTGTTTTTTTGCACTTCTCAGCTGATAATCGCACCAGGAGAAAGGTGGCACCCAACAAAAACAAGAGAGACTTCTCTGCCTTTAAACATGAGAGTGAATCTAAGGTGAAGATCTCTCCTCAGCTGCTGCTGGCTGCCCATCGCTTCCTGGCTACAGGTGAGAGAGGAAGTGTGGAAACATGAACTGGCACACATTGGCTGTCAGTTAGTGTTAAGTGTACCCAGCAGTTTTTGTAGTAGGCTTTCTTCATTTTGACAGATGTGCTTAAAAAAATTCACCATAATTTAACTTTATTTTATCGTATGTAACGTCTTCCATGCAGAACAAACACATTTGGCATGTCAGTAAGTGAAGGATTCTCTCATGTGACCATCTGACAGGAAAGACGGGTCTACAGTGAGGAGATTTGCACTATTTATTTACTTGTAGGATCTATTTAAGACCCATCAACATCTGCCTGTGCCTGCCATACACTCTGGACAGACTCTAGCCAGCTGCATATAATGCTGCCAATGACACACATCTCTTGAGAACTCATAGGAATCTATTTGCTAAGTGTGCGTTAGCTGATATGCTGTGCCAGAAGCAGTTAACCACTGCTAGCATGACGTAGCACTTCCTTCCCTGGCACACACTGTGGTATGTGTCTGCTGTATCAGGCGGCATAACGTCAGTGTCTGCTGACTTAGTTTCTGTTTTCTTTCTTAGGATCTTGGTCTAATGTTGCTTTGTTTGATTCATCAAACAGGAATTGTTTTTTTGTTTTTTTTCGTTTATATCAGTAATGTCTTAAAGTTTCCATGTTTATTGGTTCTTTTTTGTTCTGCTCACATTAATGATTCTTTCCCAGCAGATTTGAGAACATGTTTCTAATGTCTCTGTGCACTAATGCATTGCTGCAGTATGACTGATGTTTGACAGACAGTAGAGCGTGAATTATCACATAAACGCTTCAGTGTGGGTTTATGGGCTAGTAACCGCTAGCTTCACCAGTCTGACTAGTTTGCTTTTTGCTTTTGTTTTTTTTAAGGGTATTTAAAGCCATTAATAAGTAGATATAAAATTTAAAAGCTACATCTTTGATTAGGGAAATGACTGAATACACTGAATCACAACAACAGCAAACAATACAGGTGGACATTCTGACTTACTATGTAAACCATAGTGAAAGGGGGTTGTTTGCCTTTCCAATGGTGAATTCCAACATTGGCAAAACATGCTTCACCTCTCAGTGTGCACTGGCCATGACTTTGTTTGCAGGGTGCACCATTTCTTTGTTTCCAGTTTGGGTGGGGACCAAAGCACTTACAGCTGAGCTCTGATTGCAACAGCGTGATGGTTGAGAAATCCATGTAAACCAAATATATTTCAACAGTTCCTCTTCTCTCTCATTTAATAAAAAAGAATGCCCCAAAAAACATCCTTTAATTGAATAGTTTGTGGCCTACCCACTGACAACGTAACATGTGATACACCTTAAATTCGGCTTGAGTAACCTATGTTGTCATCATGTTCTTGTTGGACTGTAAATTATAGTTTGGCCTAATGTGTGGAGGAAAATAAACAACACTGTTTATTTTCATGTTTATTAGTTTAAGAAATGCCTTGGTCAGATTTAGTCAGCCTATATACTTAAGAGTACTTAGGTTTAAAAAAAAAAAAAAAAAGAATAAATAAATAAAATGTGGTCTTCACTAATAAGTGGTGTAAAATATCTGTTGTTCTGCTTTTTCTCTTTCTGCAGAGGTGAGCTTGTTCAGCCCGTCTCAGATCTCAGACAAGGTGCTGCTGCGAATCCTGCGTCACCACGATGTGATCCAGGAGATCAAGTTCAATGAGAACGATAAACGGTCGTCCCATCACTACATCTACCAAAGGGGCAAGCCGGCTGACTACTTCATTCTCATCCTGCAGGTACTCAGTGATTTAGAGAACTACATTGGTATCTGACTCCTTTGTTGCTTCAGGCTGGAGTTGAAAAAAATGCTTGGTCCGAATCTAAAAAATCTGTAGTTGCTCACTCTGCAGTCAGATATTCGCTTAAAATCGTTCATTCACAGCGCAGCACTAAATTAAAAAAGTCTAGCATTATTTTGCATTGTAGTTAGTTTAGCTGTTGTGTCAGAAAGACCTGAGAAATACCTGTTGCTGAAAGAAACACTGGTGTGTAGGAAAACACAGCGGAGACATGCGATTCCTTACCTGGGCGTAAGCTGCTACCGTTCACGGGACACCTGCAGTAACAAGAGATGAAACATGAACCGGGCAGTTTTTTTCCGATGCTTTTCATCCAGATTTTTCATGAAATTTTTCAGCTCGCGTTTCATGCTCCTATTTATAAACAAAAGACTTGTTACTCTTGTGGCAAAAGATATAGTAGTATAGTGAATAAAAAGAAATATGCGCCCAAAAGTAGTGGGCTGCACGCCTCTTAGCAAAAGCAATTTGTGTTTTTAGCCCCATTGCCATAGATCTGTAAGATCAAGCACCTTTCCATTCAGTCTGCTTTTATTAACATTCAAGCAACAGTGACGGAGCACGGTTGCCAAATGTTGAGCATTGGTGACTTACACTGCAGAGTCTCAAACCTCCTCTGGCATTAACATCAGCCCACATGCTTCATGGCTGGGTTTCCAAGTCTGAGCAGCTCCTGTAGGTGTAATGTTTAGATGACTCTGTACTTTTATCCACAATGGGAATATATTTCCATGTTGCTGTCTGTAATTCAGTAATATTTATAAATAGTGACCTAATAATCAAGTTTAATTGATTAAAATGGTGAAAAGAAGACTTCACACTGCAGTGACCTTGAACAGACTAACGGTGCTGGTAGTAGGGCTGCATTGGGGTCCTAGACGACATGCGTAACATGCCTGAAGGACTTAATTGCCATTACATCACAAACTCACTTGTTGTCAGATAGCTTCAATACACTAATCCCAAAGCTAACATGAACACACCCATTTCAACTTGAAAACCGCCTCCTTCTATATGTTCACACTGTAGCGCACAAAAAAGTAACTTTCCTTGATTTTGCACATCTGCTACACTCACTCTGTGTACATATACACGTGCACTCAAATCCTAAAGGGTGGGAAAACTACGCTTCGTTGTCTTAATGTCACTCTTTCACACACTTATTTCCCAGAGATCGTTTATGTCATTGTTCCCAAACAGTCATTAGCAGGGTTCACTAATCCAGAGATCTATTTCAGCTTTCTCCCCTCCACTCTCCTCTGTGAGATTTTCCTGGTGGGAGGCCGGATACTGTAGCTTTTGAGGACCCCACATGTGGAATAAGTCGGTGGCATTTACTGTAAGCATGCAGGGCTTACAATTTTCTACCGCTGGTTTCTGCATAGAAAGATGCCACAGAAGCCTCTAACTAGGGACCAAGCAGTAATGCTGAACCCACAGTACATAGTACAGTACTTTTCTGATGTGTGCAAACACAAAACAGAGATTTGTGAAGTTTGATGGGTTGCCTGACGTTACCAAAAAAATGAAACTCCAGGGATATGGATTTGGAAAGAGCTGAGATTACCTGACCTACAACATCCACACTAAAACATGGGCAGGTGCAAGTATAAAGAAAAAAAAAACAATAAGTGGCTTGCACTCGTTGGGGTTCCTCTTTAATTTATTTATTGCCCAAATATAAATGTGACACATTGTGACACATCAGGCTTTCCCGGCTCGAGGCCTTCATTAAGCAATGCAGAGTACATAACACCAGTCTGTATAGTTGATCCCATACACACTATAAAAAAGCGGGATGTAGGAGATCACCCACTGGTTTGTGAAGTTTCATTTTGAAGTCTTGAGTTGCCATAATGGTTTTCTGAAACCAGATGCGGCAAGCAAAGAGTTGGTCCGATTGAGAAACCGAGGATATCACGTGCTCATGTGGTCGTGACTTGCCAGTCTCAGCGTAGGTCTGGCCTAAAGCATTCTGTGCTTTATTGTCTGCTTTGCTCTAAATGGGACCAAAGTTTACCAAATGGACATTGTGCTCTACTAAATAAGACTGGCAACTAACATTTGAGACCTTAAACTCATGAAAGTGTTTTACTGAGGTTATAAAGCAAGCGAGAGACAGTCATTTTCTCACAGACTTTTTACAATCTGACACGTCTTTGCAACCCGAGGAGGAGGTTAATACAATTCTGCATTTGCTTTTTATTTTAACCCCCCCAAATAACGTGCATCTTTTATATACAGCTTGTGACTGTACCAAAATGTGAGTCCCCATATTAAAATAGCCTGAAGTGGGGGGGGGGTTGGTTGATGTATTATTTTAATAATTTGAACCATTGTGGTCGTCCATGAAGTTTGCTTTTGTGTGTAAAATTCTCCTATTTTATTGTTGTTCTTTAGCAGTTGATACGACTTATTGACCGAGCTTGCTCGCCTTAGCCGATTACCATATTCTTATCCAAATATGGTCACGCCTGACTTCAAAATGCAGTCCAAAGACAGTTTGTGACGTCTTTAGACAAGGGGGGAAAATGCTTTCAATAAATCGCTGCTTGTTTTTATAGATTGACTCATTGCAGATACTCCGAGCTGTATGTTTATGTGCGGACGTTAGATTTGTGTTTATTTTTTTTTACTCTTACGTTTACATCAACATCCAGTGTGCGGTCGACTCATGAGAACGAAAAACCTCAGATATGATAATTCGCTGCACTTGTTCCACTCCTTTTATAGGGTCCACATGAATACTTTGCTTATGTGTGTGTTTTCCTCGTAGTGATCGTTGCTGTCAGCAGACAGCCTATTTGTTTATGACCCGAGTGATTTATGTGTCTATAAAGATGCTTAGTGATTCTCACAAAACGGTCAGTATCACAGCCCGAGTTCTGTTGTGTTCACAGGGTTGACTCAGCTGTAGGAGATGTGCAGGCATGTTTTTAGACTGGATTTTATTATGAATATAAATGTTACTGTTGATGTTTTGGTGTTGTACAGGAGTTTTGATCATTTTCATTTTTGCGAAATCTCTTTTATGCATTCGTTTCACAGACTGGGGCCAACTAGTTTCTGAAGTGGACAGACCAAAGACAAAATGAGATTGAAAAAAAAATAAAAAATAAAATCAGTGTTTTTGACATTATGAAATGTAGAATAGACAATCGGTAAGTCATATAAGCACAGTTGCTGTAGATGCAGTACATTCCAGGGTAATTACGTCACATCATTATTAGAGAGAAGCTCCTTCCTGTTGTGAACAAGAGATGGAAAAATGGAGTCCTGTGAGAATAAGAAATATTCCTGCACTTAAAAGGCAGTGTGTGCATGTGTGCGTGCATGTGTGCGTGTGTGCGTGTGTGTGTGTGTGTGTGAGCTTACACCATCGACACGTTAGGCCGGGGTTGAGCTTGTTATTAGTTGACTCTGACTCACACTGTTACATCCCACTGAGGAAATGTTTGTGTGTGTGTTTGTGTCATAGTGTAAGTGAGTCAATCAGTTTGCACAAACTGTTGGAGGAAACTGTTCAGTTTGACATCAGCAGTTCATTTTATGACAAACACATGCTCACAAACCACTAAACACAAGAGGCTGGCAGGACGCACTAGGCCACGCACGTGAAAGCTCACAGCCACAGTCTCCCTCTTACACACACATACACACAATCAATGACAGGTGGTGTGTGTGTGTGGTTTGAGGCAGAAGCCCTGCAGGCTTTGTTATAAGTTATTAACAAACCCGTGGCAGTGAATCCTCAGACCTCTGCAGGGGCTCTGCTGAGCTTCACACAAACACAAATGCAACCTACACAGCAGGAAGGATCCTCAGACAGTGTGGGTCCTTATCGCCTCATTGTGCCTCTGAATCTATTTTCCAGACTTGTAATAGTCACATAGAATGGCATTTACCTTTCTTTGTGTCTGTAACACACAATCCCACTCCTACTCTAACAGATGCCTTCTTGTTTGTGACTAGATGGCTGCAACATTCTTTATTGGATGTGTCTTTTGTGGGAGACATTATGTTATCCCAGAGTGTAAAAGTAGGAGTGAGGGTGGCGGTGGCAGCAATGTATTTCCTTGACTATAAGAAACAAAAGCAGGAAGTACAAAAAATAAGAGCTAATTTGAAATAAACTGTTGATATACTTCATATGAGGCTTTAATAAATGCCCTGCTCTACGAGTTATCTCCTCTGGAATTGGCTCCAAATTTGGGTTCAGGAGGCCTCTCTACTTTTAAGATTAGGTTTAAAACTTTCATTTCTGATAAAGCTTATATTTGGAGCTGCATTGGGTGACTTCTGTCATTCGTTAGTTACACTGCTATAGACTGATTTCTGACTAAACACATCCACTCCCCATGTTTTCATATGAAACTGCTTCTCTTTCCCCTGAACCTTAAATGTGTCACGGCAGATGGCTGCCCTTCCCTGAGCCCCTTCTGTCTGTCTGTCTGTCCTCTGAGGTCCTCAAAATGTTTCTTTAGTGACATCAGATCCTCATTTCAACTCTGTACCAGACATACTCTCTCACCTTGCTCTCTTAAACCTCTTAACCGCTGTCATACTTTCACTGACTCCTCCTCTCGTTTTGATAATCCTGCTTCCATGACTCTACCTTTTCTTCTTTTGCTGCCGTTGCTGTGCTTCGTCACTGAAGTAGAAAATTCCTCATAAGCAGTTCCTTCCTCTTTAGCAGTCACAGCACAGCATAGATGATCACTCAAGGTCACAAAGATCGGTTTGATGTAAAACCTGTCGTTACTGACAAATATCACTGTTTTCTCAGTGCTTAGGAGTCCTAACGTGGCCACTTGAACTTTGGCCAAGACCTGCCTACAGTTCAGCAAAAACACACAACCAGAAAACACATCTATGTTGAACTTTAAGCTGAATAGCTGAACAATCCAAAGTTAGTTAGAAATGAGTATGAGACGTGTTGCTCAGATGCTCAAGCCTCTCTGAGGTTTGTTACCAGCCTCAGCTTCCTATTAGAAACTAAAGCAAGTTATGTTGCACTAATAGGAAGCTGAGGCTGGTAACAAACCAGCCTCAGCTTCCTATTAGTGCAACATAACTTGCTTTACTTTCTAACACATTGTGTTGTGGGTTTCTATCTTCTGCAGTAAGGCTCATATGATGTGTATGTTTATGAATTATGGCCTGTGAGAGCTCCGTGTGATGACAGTTGTTTCTGTTGTCCTTTTGGAACAACAGGCTCTTTCTCTGAGACAAAGAGAAGTGTGTAACCGTTATGGGATACCATTTTCTTTCCCCTTTTAATCCTCTCAAATATCACTCGTCAGTCGTTCAGGGATTGTGTGTAAAGAAATTTTTAATCAAAGTGGTTTCCATGTAGGTGGTAAACATTAACTAGAAAACAAATGAACATACAAGTAAAATACTAAAAAATTAATCATTATTAAAAAGTCGCTTTTCACAAATAGTGGATCAGACATTATAAATTCTGAAGATTTGAAAATCCCACTTTCACAGTTACTCTGTTTTTTCCTTGAATGCTGATCTTCAGTGAAGCTGCTTTTTGTCTGGGACTGGGCTTCATTTTCAGCTGGTTTCTAAGAAGCTGGCTGAAGATTTACTAGCTTGTTCACGCGCCTATTTGAAACTTTAATATTTCGGAGAGAAATGTTCAAACCCAATGTTTTCTGTCTTTTTTACAGGTCTGATAAATGTACACATTCGTTATATTTTATGTGTAATTCCCTAATTAAAAAAAGATGATCTGCGTGAAACTGTTTCTGTGCTGCATTCATTTTTACAGTTAGACTCGTATATGTTTCCCATGTTTTTAATGCAGTGCACCCGTTTACTCCTTGAACCTTTCTTAAGAGCCCTCGAGCAATGAAGGAAGTCAGAAGGAAAACATTTTGC
>VOQK01007550.1:17973-40380 GCA_015052645.1 Benitochromis conjunctus | reverse complement strand
ATTTCTAGTTCAAGGTTCTTGTTTTGTTACGTTAGTTCCCTTTCTTGTCCAGTCTGTTCCTAGTCTCGTCTCTGTTTCTTGTCATCAGCGTCTCCTGTTGTAGTCTGTTTAGTCTCCATGCTTTGTTATCCTTTCTGTCTACCCGCTCATGTCCCCATGTCCATCTGGTTTCACTGTTTAATCAATCTAAAACATCTGTAGTCCTGTCCCTGTATTTATCCCTTCCTGTTCCTTCTGTGTTTCATCCTTTTGTCTCCCCAGTCAGTCATACATCCATGCTTGTTTATCCCCAGTGCCTGCGTCACAATTTGCCAGAAATAAAGCTGTGATTTTGAGTTTAACATCCATCTGCTGAGTCCTGCATTCTGGGTCGACTCCCAACCCTCACCCCACATGTTCACATAAAGGGTTGGTGCTGCCAGCATCTAACCAAGAAGCGTTTTACAGCATATCTTTCCTTTCACAGAAAAGGATCCCTATGAGTGCAGCATACCCTGGAGATGTTGTCAACTGGTGATTAAAATCTATAAAGACAATAACTTACAAACAACGCTGTTGTAAAAAGGAGAAGAGATGATCGTGAAATGCGATACTGACTCCAGACCCAACATGGAAAAAAAAGCATAAGGAGGATTTAAACCTGTACAGTGTGCCTTAGACATTCTGTAGTACAGTTTAAAGGTGCACATCATCTTTATTGGTCTAAGGACAAGTTATCAAAAATTCAGATAGAACTGGGTCCTAAATATGACTGCAGAGAGGCCCCAGCCACACTCTAATGCACATGCTTTGGTTATCTCCATAGCCACATACATTGTGGAACTAAATATTTTAGACTTCTAAGTCTGACAGTGTATCGCTGTTCAAGGCATCCCATGATTGCCATCTCTTCTCTGCTAACCAGAAGTCTCATTCTTTCAAGATAAAAGGATTATCTGCCCCCAACTTTAGTCTATTGGATGAGAGAGGTTGTGTGTTTTGTGTCATATCTTGCTAAGTGCAGGCAGGAACGAGGAAAAGGACCCAAAATGCAGACTCACAGGAACTCGGAGGGAAAATCAAAAAACAGCTTTATTTGCTGAGTCAAAAATACAAAAACAAACCAGAGCATGAAAAAATAGTCCACAAGGAAAACACAGGGAAACACGAGGAAGCACACAGCAAAGGGTAGAGACATTAACGACACAACAGGGAGCACAGAAAACACAGGACTTAAATACAGGAGACATAACGAAGGGAACGAGAGGCAGGAGGTGAGCACGGCTGGGAGACATCAGGGCTAATGAGAACAAGGAAGCAAAACTGACACTACTGACAAGAGACAAGACCTTCAAAATAAAGCAGGAAACAAAAGCACAGCGACAGACTCGGAGACATGACTAAACACAGGGGCTTGACTACATGGGAACAGAGGGAACACAGGCAGGGGAGAGCAACACAGAGACAGAACACAAAACCACAACAGTCAAAACAAAGGATAATATAAATCAAAAACAGCACACTAGAAGAACAGAACAACAAACCAAGGAGCAGCAAAAACCCAAAACACAGACAGCAAATAAATACAGAACACACAGTGAGGAGGAAGGCTGAACACAAGACCAAGAGAACACAGAACCAAGAGGGCAGAGAACCTGAAACAGTACAAAATAAATCTAACAACAAAAATTAAACACAAAACGCTGGGTCACTGACCCAGGACCATCACAGTTTTGTTCATGTAGAAAAGACCACTAGAGATCTTTTGGGACATTCTATGTTATCTGGTAAGCATCATTATCCTCTGTTGTTAATCAGGGCAGCGGTTGTTATTAACACAGAACTGCAATGTTATTAGTGTACTGTAAGTGACAATTATTTTATATGTGATTGAGTAAATAAGTTATTGATGTTTGACTATGTTGTATTGCAATTTGATCTGCCAAAAGATATGATTAAAAAAACCTTGATCAAAAAGCTTTTTTCTACTGCTGGTCCTGTATGTGGCCAGTGAGAGCAGATGTTCCTAATATGGTCATCTCAGGCACACAACTGAACAGAGGCTCCACCCACCACCTTGCCAACCCTTCTGTTTACAGGTTACTACCGGTCAAAATAATAATAAGGTCAACGGAGCCAGAAATACTTAACTCAGACACAGGTGGACTAAGGCACTCTGGACTGTGTGTCATGCAAAGCTATGAAAGTGGAGTCAAAGAATAAAAATATGGAGTTGGAACTGAGCATGACATGGAAGATAAGGGTTTATGCTGAAACTATTAGCTAAGTTTAAAATCCTCACTTTTACGTTTATGTCTTTACGAGGAGAGGCCCCCACTTATATCATTGAGCTTCAACCTTTCTCTCCAAAGTGGATCCTTCGATCCACTGACAGTGGTCTTCTGGCTATTCCATGGACCCGTTTGAAAACAAAGGGGAATCGCGCTTTCCAAACCTTAGCTCCAATACTGTGGAACAGTTTACCTCCCACTCTACGCAACATCGACTATGTGGCTTCTTTTAAAACACATCTATTTAAACAGGCATTTGGGTAATGTTCGTGTGTAATATGTTGTTTTGTCTGATATGCTTTTATATTCCCTGTAAAGCACTTTGTAATAGATTCCTGTCTTAAAAAGTGCTATATAAATACATTTTACTTACTTACTACTTACTAAGTTAAGTGATAAAATAACTGCAGATGAATCCGACTGCTTTACCTAAGTTCTTCAATAAGCTCCATTAGGGTAGTCACAGCTGCAGCAGTGGCATTGCGTGCAGTGACAATGTCCTGAGCTTGCGCCAGTTTCTCCTCCAGGTCTTTAAAGGCTTTCTCATAGGGTCCAATAAGCCCAGAGGTCTGAATCTCATGGGCACGCTCTGCAAGCGCCTTTGTGCGTGCTGCCAAGTCCTGGTAATAACAAGAAAGAGAAAGGAAAGTTTGGGGTTGACACCTAATCAACCAATGATTCAAGGATTAGATCCATCCTCCCATGCATTAAAGCTGAACCTGCACAATGCGATCCCAGTCCCCAAAACACTGGTGACAGGGCTGGCAGTTGGGGAACTGGCCAGAAAAGCCTCTGGCACACTGGTCACAGCGGACACCTGACACTCCCTGCTGACAAACGCAGTGGCCTGTCACTCGGTTGCACTGAGAGGTCTCAATCCCACGCCAGTCACAGTCACATGCTATAGGGGAGAAAATGAGAGGATAGTTAGTAGAGAACAACTGGAGCTTGTGTAGCAGCACCATATTAGCTCTGTCTGTCTTCACCTGATGCTGGCTGAACACCGCACACGAGAAGCTCTTATTTTCTTTCTCTACTTTCTTAAAGACAGAAGAGGCTTTCTCTTGGCAGCCCTTCCAAACAAGTCATACTTAATCAGTCTTTTTTCAGTGCTACTGTCATGAACTTTAACATTTAAAACACTAAGTCAGACTTGTAGAGTCCAAGATGAAGCTCTTGGGTTTTTTGTAGTTTGTATGAGAATTGTACAGTCTGACCTTGGGCTGAATTTGGTGGAATGTCCACTTCTGGGAAGAATGATAGCTGTCTTGACTGTTTTCTACTTCTACTACCTTCTCTCTGTAGGATGATGAACTTCAAATTCTTTGGAAATGGCATTATAACCCTTCCCTGGTTGATGGGCATGAAAAAATTACTTTTTTAAGATTACTGATGATGTCATTCCACCTGGATGCTCCAGAACACCAAACTCTGCTTTTATAGATATGGTAACACTTAAATGCATCTAAATCTTGGCTTAGTTTTGGTTAAAGAAATAATTACATTTCGTAATATGTCATCGGTTGTTGCCCATCTGAGGTTGTATTTACCCAATTTTAGGAACAGCTAAGGGCCACATGATTTGTTCCTATGTACCGATACATACAAATCTTTGAACTGAATTTGAATTTAGAGAGGGTGTACTTTATTTTACACATAACTGCATATTAGCTTAAAACAATGCAAATGTACTCATGTACAATATTGCATATAGCCCCTCAAAATTGCCACAAAAACAACACTCTTTCTGCCAAAATCCACCCTCACACCAAAGACAAGCTTAGTCACAAATCTCTACTATCACATTTTCTTTATAATGTCAATGCTTGTAATATTACTTTATGGTACAAAATTGTTATAAAAAGTTCAAGATTGCTCTCCGTAAGCTACAAATCACAAGGATGCAACTGAGTAACCCTTGTCAAGGGTACAGCAGTGCCTTAGAGGGTACAACAATACTTTAGAGGGTCTCTAAATCATAAAGTTTACATTCTCAGAGAGTGCTCTGTGCTTGGGTCTTGCTGCTATTTTCCATGTGTGCATTTGGAAGAGCGTAGAGGTCCCAAAACAAAGCTAGTGTGCCAAATAAAAATAGTGCAGGTGGATGAAGCAGTCCTTCGTTTGCTGATACCTGACTGACTAACCTGATTGACTGTTGTCCTGTTAATGAATACATTTATTTTGAAACTCATTCTAACTAACAGCACTGGTGTGTGTGTGTTGATCATTCTGTAATTCTGTAAGAAAACTTTCTTGAGTGCAAACAATCTCAAAGCATGAGAGTTCATCGCTTTAAATCGTTTGGTCCCTTTAGCACCGTTTTCTCATGTTCTCATGTCTCACACCTCTGCACTGTGTCCTGGGGTCTCCCCAGAAGTTCTCCTGACAGTCTGTGCATGTCTTCCCTCCAAAGCCATCACGGCACTGACACTGACCGGAGAACTGCACGACAAAAAGAAATATGTCACACTCCTTCTGTATAGCCTTCCCACTTTAAACACAAAGTGTTCCCTACCTCATTACACGCAGAGGTAACAGAGTTGTTAGGATCACAGCCGCATGGTTCACAGCCCCTCCCACTGGCCAGGTTCCAGTGGTTGGGTGCACAGTGGTCGCACGCCAGCCCTACGACATTTTGCAGACACTGGCACTGGCCTGTGGCCCGCTGGCACACGCAGTCCTCGCGTTCAAAACATTGGCTGCGTTCAGTACCCAGGAAGTTGCATGTGCACTCTAAAGGGGAAAAAAGGCTCAATAAGATCACAGTCAGACCTTTTTTTTTCTGAAGCATCGCTAATGTGCAACACAGAGCTTTTTCTTTTCAAAGTGAAAGTGATTCTCACTCCTGCAGTTTCGTCGGGAAGCATCCCCGAAATAGCCGCTCTTGCAGATTCCACAGTTGGGACCTTCAGTGTTGTAAAGGCACTTGTTACACTCTCCGGTCTGACTATCACAGGCGTTCACGTCTGACATGTCTATGTTGTTGTTACACCGGCACGGCTGGCAGCGCCCTCCTGGCTGAGAGGGGTTACCGTAATAACCTGGGGCACATTCCTCACATCGGGCACCTAGGTTGGGAAAAAGAAGAAGAAATTGTCATTATTGATGGCCAGGGCAGAGAGGAAAAAGAAGATATGAGGGCAAAAATTGTTTGAAATTTTCCATTTTGTGCTGTGATTTTAGGATGAATGATCCAAGAAGAAGCAGGAAAGTATGAAGTTCCAGTGTTAGATTCAGTAGATAATCCTGGTTTAAAAAGTTGTAAGGCCCCTTATCGTCAACAGATTCTCAAATCCTAGACACACACTAAAAGATTTTACTAAAAGAAACCTGTTAGTCTAACACTTGGCTCAACCCATTTTAAAGCAAAGAAATTATTACGTAAATCCAATATTTTACTAACACAGTCTGTTTTGTATCCGCTCTGTTAACGGTCATCACTCAAAAGGGTTTTGTTAACCGGTGTTATTAGTGAAGCATCTTTGTCCCCACATTCATCTCCAGGACATTACGTGGCATCATACTACACCAGTGATCACATACATAACGGCTTATAACATTAGTCGAGTGTCGTTTACGTTCGGTGATTTTAGCATCACACCTTCATCTGCTAAGAAGGGCCTTTGAATCAAGTCCAACCACTATCCTTAAAGCAGATCAGTCCCTGCCATCACTGCTACCTGCTTTAATGGACTTAATGATGTGGAAATGATGCTATACAGAAAATAGCAATGCAAAGACTAAAACCCGCAGCGGGTATCCTCTCACATGAGGATCAAGTTTCATGTGTGCTGTCATTATTCTTCGGTCTTTGTGTCTGGAAGATCTATTTCCTTATAGCTTGTGTTTCAAAGAAAATTCAGTACTATACGATACTACAGTGATTACAAAAACTCTCTTGTAAGAGAGAGAGCAACATATCCAGTGTACAGAGCCTGCCCAAAGCACTGACTTTAATCCCACTGAAAATCTGTGGGGTGATGACCATCGAGACTGAAGTTCAAGGTCCGTGCCAGAAGACCACTGTATCTGTCGAAGCTTGAGAGACTCGCCAAAGAAGAATGGGGCTGGTGACGTTTGTTAGACTTGTTGAAAACTGCAACAAAGAACTGCAGTCTGTTCAGCACAAAAGGATACAAAATCAACTATTAACATCACGCGGTGCTGATAATTATGATCCTGGTAGTTTTAGTTTTTTGTGAAATAATTTTGTCTGTGTGCAAACTAAGATAGTGTAAGCATCTAAAATAAAACTAGGATGTTTGGAAATTCCTTTCTCTGTTTTACCAGAACTTGGGAAATACTGTAAAAATAAAATTTTGATAGGGGGCTTAATAATCCTGTTCTCATCTGTAATATACTGTATTATGTCATCAACTACTGCTATACACAGCTTTGACAGTCAGTCATCAGTGTTTTCATAGATTATCGGCTGTCCCTTAAAGTTGGAAATCAAAGCCGAAATACTCGGCATACCTGAGCTAAACAGGAACTGGAGCACAGAAGAAACTTAGAGAAAGAAAGAAAGAATGAGAATGGGGGGAGAGGTAAAGTCAGGCTGCGCTGGCAGCACAGACACTCAAGCACAGAGAGGATTAGACGACAGCAAAGTTGGATGGAAGACAAGAATGAAGGAGAGGGGGGTGAAAGGGAAGAAAAAAACCCAGTGTGGAGCAGAAAGTGGGAGCTGTGGATATAAAGAAATAATCTGCATTTTTAGGGCCTGCAGTGCTCCACTATGCTTTATCTATGAAGTAAATAAAATAAAATAAAAATCAATGATTTTTCAATCAGTGTTTCTCTTGAATGTATGGCCATATTGCCACAATTGCTAACACGACTCAACATCATTAAATTAACAGAAACGGATGAAACCTGCTCAAAACTCAAAACTGACCCAGACTCACAGCCACATTACCCTTCCTTTGCACTTTCTTCTGCACACTGAATCTGGGTCAGGCCCTTGCATTAGAAGAATTTTTCCAGATATGGTTCAAATGCTATTTCTACACTTCTATTGCTGTTTAAACTTCTAATCTTAGGCTCACAAAAATCACAGACAGTCACAGAAAAGGATTTGGCATTCTTTGAGCCAGGTCTCACTCAGGAGTGCACTGTGGCACAGCACCACTGATGGGAGGGGTGCTGAAGCCATGCATGGGTAGGTGGAGCGGAAAGTGAGGCTTGGTGGACAGGGAGGAGGAGGGGAAGGGAGCGGGGTCAACCATCATTACTCACGCTTAAAAATGTTCACCCTGGAGCGTTTAACAATCCCTGTGCCAGTAATACAGGGGAGGGAGGAAACGATAAAGGTTACCATACACCAGAGGCCGCTGACAAAGAATCATCCTTACCTCGTTTGAGCTACAGCTTCTGCCCTGTCTTAACTTGTGTTATCACTGTAGCTTGTAGACTGTAAGCACTGTTTCAGATTAATATCAATCATTGAGGTTATTCATAGCGTAAGATATGCTACAAAATCCAAAATGAGCTACAAAAAACAACACTGATGAAGCAAAAGCGACACAAAATACTAATATTTCATGATCATCTTTAAGTAGCACAACTTACACCTGAATATATCTGATAAGTAGCATTACAAAGTATTTAAACTTCTGTGTGCCACTAAAGCTAACACACACATCTGGTCACATCAGTCAGTGTCACTTGCTGAGGATAAGGAACAAACAGAAGTTAAAGTACAGAGCACACTAACTCAGGTTTACCTGTGTATCCTTGGTTGCAGTTGCAGATGATTTGTCTGTTACGACTGTCCTGATAACAAGACACGGCAAAGTGGCGTCCGCTGTTGGGACCATCTGGGCAGGGGCATGGACGACACTGACCGCCGGATGCTGTACCCAAAATTGGATTGCCATAGTAACCATTGGCGCACCTACAGAAATGACAAGCTAGGTGACTCAGGTGAACAGCAGACCTGATGTGCTTCTGTTACAGTGGTGGATGTTAAATTTAAATGTGGCCAAAGTTTCAAATAATGAATATGTAGCACATGTACAAATAACCTCTGTGAGCTCAAAGCTCCAAATATTCACTTTCTTTAGGGGTTTTTTCTGCAACGCTGATATTAGTAGCTTAGCACGTTTCCTTTTACAGTCATCACTGGTTGTGTTCAATCAATCAATCAATCAATCTATTTATTTATAAGCAAGTTTAAAAAGTGCTGTACAAGCTAGTGAGTAAAGATGAGTTTTCAGACGGGTTTTAAAGATGTCGAGTGTTGGAGAGATCCTTATTTGAAGAGGAAGACTGTTCCAAAGTTTGGGCACAGCAATCACAAAGGCCCGGTCTCCTCTGTGTTTTAGCCTGCTTCTAGAGTTCTGTTTGGAGTACTTTTAGTTAAAAGATCAGAGAGGTGTGAGGGAGCTAATCCACTGAGAGACTTAAAAACAAGAAATAAATTCCTAAAATCAATTCTATAACGTACAGGAAGTCAGTGTAAACGAGCCAACACTGGGAAATATGGTCGTGTTTGCGTACGCCTGTCAAGAGTTGAGCTGCATCATTCTGAATGAGCTGAAGACGAGAGAGCAGAGCCTGGCTGACACCAAAATAAAGACTTTCACAGTAGTCAAGCCTGGATGAAATAAATGCATTGATCACTTTCTCAAAGTCAGCAGATGACAAAATGTTCTTAGTTTTGCAAGGGCCCTGAGCTGGAAGAAGCTGGCTTTTACAACAGAGTTTATTTGTTTCTCAAATGAAAGACTGCTATCAAAGAGCACTCCCAGATTTTTTGCAACGGGAGTTCTGGACTTTTCCAGAGGGCCATGGTCAACCTTAAGAGAAAAACGAGGGTCAGAAGGTCCAAATAGTACAATCTCAGTTTTTTGATAGTTTACATTAAAAAAATTTAATGCAACCAGAATTTAATGTCATCAAGGCAGTCTAGCAAAACTTTTAGAGAGTCTGTAGAATTCTTTTTAACTTTAACTGGAGGACATGGTGCCGAAATTTGTGTTGATGAGGTGTTGCTAAAAAGCACTGGGAATGTAAACAGTCACTTTCGAACTGACTGACATGCCCGGCGAGTATCTGAATGCCAGCTACAATAAGTTACTTCAGTGCCTCCTCTATTACATCCTTTAGCAAAGGATACACTGGCCCATCTTTTATGAAAAGAGAGGAGATTCATTAGTTAACCAGTGTTAACAAAGTATATGCATGTTTAAGTCTAACTTTTTAGAGGTTCTAGATAATAATGTCCATCAGACCATCCATTTTCTTCCACTTATCCAACTCAGGGTCACGGTTGGCCTGGAGACTACCCCAAATGTCATTGAAAGAGAGGCGGGATACATCCTGGACAGGCTGTCAATCTGTCACATGGCGAACGCAGAGAGACAGACATCCACCCACACATGTACAGCTACAGCCAAGGTAAACTCACCAGTTAAACTAATGTGTTTCCTTAACATGTGTGAGGAGACTGGAGTACCCACACAGACACAGGGAGAACACACAAAGTCCACAAGAAACATGGATTTGAACCCAGGATTATTGCAGTGCGGCACCGGTGCTAACCACTGTGAAACAATACAGTTTTACTCAAAGCCATTGTTTGCAGTAATGAATTACAAAGTACGTCATCAGAGTACTTTTTTGCTCTGATGTTTGAACTGAGCCATTAGCTTTCTTTTGTGTCCGAAGATGTTTGTAGTGTTTCTTTTTATATAGTCTCTGGCTTCTTGCGTGGCCAGATGTCATGTTAAATTTAATCTCTTGATCTTTGGATTATTCATTTAAGACAGAATAAAAAGTTTTAAAAAACCCAATATTTGTATTTAAACCTATCCCTAAATGTTTAAGACATCACTGGTGACAACTCCAGTGCTAGCTCAGAGTCGTAACTCTAACCATATATTTTGCAAACAAAAAAAATTACTAAAAATTACTTATTTTTCTTTTCTTGTCAAAACTTTGGAATAAAATCATTGTTGATGATCTCATCCACAAGATTCCAAGCAAACTAGTACTGGAGCATCACCTCTCACACTTGTCCCCTCCAGTATTATCTCTGCAGCTGATGCAGGCGCCGGTCCTCTGGTCGCACTGGTCTGCATGCCCGTTACACTGGCAGGGTCGGCAGCTCGGGAAGCCCCAGTAACCCGACTGGCATCTGTCACAGCGCTGACCGAATGCTCCTGGACGGCACTGACACTGACCGGTAAACTTGTCACAAAGTCGGGTCACGGAGCCTTCCAAACTGCAACCGCAGGCTTGACAGAGAAAAGACAGAGATGGAAATTAAAAAGGATGAGAGGGTTTTAGGAGGACATGATGGGAAAAGAAGAGGAGGTGGGAGAAAGAGTCAAACGTAGAAATAAAAAAGAGGCTTTGGGAATAGCAAGTTCCATTTGGGTTTGCAAAGTTGCACTGACAGGCAGTAGAGGGCACCAGAAGCATTGTACACAACTCATTAAAAGACCTGTAAATGTACAAGTATATAATTCAAGCACACTACTCAACACCTGTAATGTTGCTGGTGAGTGTTGACAACAGGTTCCACCAAAGAGTGCTTCAGTAGTTCTTGATCTCTATGACGCTTTAGTTTGTAAAGAGTCAGGATATCTCATACTTTGCTTTTCCATCCCTACTAATGTTTAACTTTCTATCACCACTAATGTTTAAACTTACTTAGGAAATGTTTAAACATTAGCAGCTGGGAAAAAATACGGGATGGACCTGCAGGAAAAATGAGAAAGGCCTGAGCTGGATCTCACCTGTGCAGCCTGAGGGCCCAAAGCCATACATTCCTGGAGCACACTGGTCACAGCGTCGACCAATCACATTGGATCTGCAGTGACACTGGCCTCCCCGGACATCACACAGAGAGCTGATGGACCCCTGAGGGTCACAATTACAAGCTAGAGGACAGAGAAGCACCAGCATCAAACCACCGGATCCAAAAATGTATAATAAACAATGATCACAATGAGAGAAGAAGAGGAAAAAAGTGAGGCAAAAGTCTGAAAAATGTCTCTGTAGGTGCTCTGTTGCTTTTTCATTCAGATTTTTCACCTGTCTGGAGCACATCATGAAAATGATAATAGAAATAATGAGTGATTTAAGACATCTCTGAGAGTTCCATTTAATTTTAGGGAGGTCACACTAAGCTGATATGGTTTTATTTCAGGCAAAAATGGCATGCTTATATTCCATCTGCTTTTTTCAAAAAATGTATTTTTGTTTTTGGCCAAAGGTTTGTAATATTCTAGCAAAAATTCGTGGGGTTTATTTCTATAAATCCAACTATTGAGCAACTTCATCAACTGAAACCTCACAACCAAAAAAGTGAAACATCAAAATAAGCATCAAACGTGTCATTTAGAATGAAGATTACACAGATTAATACTCACACTCAGCTCCAGTGAATAAATAAATGTTTAGAAAACCAAAATCTATTTCTTCATTAGATTACAAACATTTCTTTCAAACATACTAACAATGCTCCACGGGTAAATCTAAATCTTGACAGGTTTTCTTATGCTATCATTGATCCAAGTCAGTATAAAGGCTCTGGCATTTTTTGATTGCATCTGGTTTTGTTTGCGGTATAAGCAGAGTGGAGGATGCTTAGCTCTGGCCCCACTCCCACTAAATGCTGCTTTTCGCTCAGCCTGACTAAATTCACACTGGAATCACAGATGTGGATCAGCAATGTCAGAATCCTGAGCCAGTATAAGGCTATTGACCCGAACTTATGCAGCAAACCTGTGCAGACAACATGGGTGGGATTACTTTTCATTGCTTTTCACTTGACCAAACGTGTACGTATGTGATTATGACTTGCAGGTGAATTACTTGTAATTGGTGCAAATTCTTTGAGCATCACTGAGGATATCTATCTTGCAATAAACAATGACTATATAACTATAACAAATAATAACAATAAAGTAATGGCAAAAGGCGATTAATATTGGTGTCATAAACAGTGTTAATTTCACTGATGGTGTCTGAGATCATGCAGGCTCCAGGAATATAAACATATAATCATAACGTCATACAAACAAATAAGCCTCGTTGTAACTCACGCAGAGCTCCATCATTTATGATAGCGGACATGCTGCTTATCAGCTTGGCACAGGTGTCACTCATCAGTGGGCGCGTCACACTCTTTGCCCCGTCATGACAGCGATACCGCTCATAGGTCTGCCTCCTGACGTTGGAGGCTGGATCTCCTGCATTGAACATCTCCATGGCAGAGTGGCGTGGCATCAACACGATCTGGAAAAGAAGGATTTGTTAAAAAGGCACAAAAATGCCTCTTATTTTAGACAACTGAAATGCGTCTCACAGAGTCCACGAGGAGGACGGCGTTGGCCGCTCCATTGAGGATACTGTTGGCATCCTGATAGCGTCTGAAGTCGAAGCGGAGGGTGTAAGTCACGTCTCTCTCCAGACACACAGGCTGAGGAGGCACCACGAACCTGAGGAGAATGCAGGCAGCACACAGTTACCATACACCGGCACTAGCACACATCTGTGTGTGAACGTGTGAGTCACAGACCTTGCTGCAGCAGGCAGAGAGACAATGAGCCTGTCATCATCGGGGATGGTGTTTCCACAAGGGCTGCTGGTAGGAATTGGCCCCGGACGGATCACTGTTACCTGCACCTCCTCCCAGTCCCGGGGCATCTGCATAGAAACAGTGTGCGTGTAAGCATGTATTTGCAGACTCCTTACATTTTATGATGATACACAATACACGAACAGTCGAATATACCTGCGCCTCATAGCGGATGAGCAAATCGTATTCCATGGAGTAGGGAATGTCACCAATACGGAACTCCAGTGTTCCACCTTCAGGTACCCGGGAAAACCCAAGACCTGTCCACATGGCGGGTCGGCCAGGCTGATGCTCCCTGATCTCCACCACACAGCCCTGAGAACACATAAACACGGAAGACATGCTTGTAGAGATTTCTTCTTACTAAAGAGCCTGAGTACCAATGTGTGATGAGAATACAGTCGGCCTCACTCACTCACCCGTCCCATTGTGGCGCTCTCAGCCTCATAAAGAAGGTGATCTAGAGCCATAAAGAAATATCCAGACTCCACCTGTGTACACTGGCGCCCTGTCATGTGACCGCGGCAGCGGCACTGACCGCTCTCCATGGAGCAGCTATGAATAATACATACATCTTGTCATATCACTGCCACCGTTCATATGTTACATATAATGATAACATAACTGCACCCATACGAGAAGATCTGTGATGCATAATAGTACTTTGCTATTGTTTAGTAGGTATACTAAAGTGTACTATGTTATTCATTTGAGTTTAGCATGCTAACAATTTTTAATATACTAAACACAAATCACAGCGGAGGGTGATGGGAATGTTTAATTATTATTTATGATGCTTCTCATTAATTTTGTCCGGATGAGCTGGATGAAAAGTTAAGCGATGACAAGCTTTATTACAAGTCATTACGCTGAAATTGTAAATGTGGTTATGCTTTGGCTAAGATGAATGTGTGTACCAAATATATCTAATAGAGCTGCAAAATATTAAGTATTCAGTATTCAGTGCCCCTAGTTCAGAAAATAAAGTACTATTGATTTTTCCTAGGGTTAAAGTTGGCTCACTCAGAGCTTCTAAGGTGGATGAGCATGGATCAGTTTGGATAAAAAGACTGCATTTTTCCTTCTGCTTTTATCCTGCCGAGTACACCAGCTAGTATTTTGAGCAGACATCCATCTGAGAATGGTTTTAAAAGGTCCTCTAAGCTGTAACAGACTCTAACTGTCGACTTGAGCCAGCGCAGCACTCACTGGTTGTCCAGTGCTCCTCCAATGTCACACTCGCAGTCTCTGCAGCCGTTCAGGTCGTGGCTCAGTGCCCAGTGTTCTGGCTAGAAACACATGAGGACAGACAGAGGGCAGGTTGACTGATACAGACAAGGGCAGAGTAACCAAGCAAAACACTACCATACACACTACAGTATCCAGCTCTGTAGTCCAATAAAACAAGCTGTGGGGCATCACTACCGCCCCAATGGTTTAACTTTACTTTGTCACACTGTCTTCTCGTTCAGAAAAAGCTGAATTGACAGTGTGCAACATGTTTTTGCAGTCAGCAGTTTCACTTTTTACTTTTATGTTTTGGCTGCTAAACTGATACTTTGTGGTTTCGCCATTAGAGTTATATAAGAAGTTGGTAATTGCTTATTGTGTGGTCTGGTTTCAGCCTCACATCCATTCCTCTGCGGTGACACAGAAGGATATGGATGAATATGCATTCACCCTGATAATTTATAATATATAATAATATATAATTAAAGTTTCAAAGCAGTGACAGGATGCTTAAAAATAGTTTTCCACTGAGCATTAATGCTCCTAAAAGCAGGCTTGTAAAACAACAGGATCCACTTGCGAACCAGGTCCAGACCTGACCATTTAGGGCCTGCTGTAACCCACACCAACCGGACAAGCCACAAATCCCTGGGCTAAATTTAGACGCATGACCCAGGCAGGAGCGCACATTCCTGCCTACACTATTCCTGGCTGAGTAGGGGGTTTTTTGACAAGAGGATGAATATATATTATAACAGGAAGCTGATCACCTTCTGGCCAGAGAGCATGTGAGGAAATTTTGCTTAATGTCAAACTTAATTTGATGCTGCTGTAATTAAACTGTATCAACTGTGATATACAGCATGCAAAAAGGGGGAGGAGTGGTTTAAAAGAAAGAAGCTGTGGAGAGGGAACAATGCATGGCTGTGAATACTCTTACCTGCCAAGTTCCCTTTCAGGACTTTTGCTGCAGGTAATTCCCCTGCTCTCTGTCACCTCTAATTATTCTAATTATCAAGCAAAGGCAAAAAGGCTGCAAGATGTTACAAATATATTACAACACTGCTTACCACTTCACCACTCTGGCACACCAGCATGACATGACCTCACCTGGCATGTTTATGCCCTATATGGATGGTGGTATAAATTCGTTTTTGTTACATATATATTAAGTGTTTTGTTTTTCTAAAATTAATGATTTTTTAAATTGCTCTCCAGGAATATTAATCTGTACACCTGAAGTGTACATTTAGGTAACAACCAAATAAAATGTTTCTTAAATGTTGTATGAATCTAAACAAAATACACCTTTTAAACAGAGTGTTCTTCAGATGTCTCCCAAACTTTTACTTCTGATCCAAAGTTAACCTGATTTAACTTATTTGGTTTCCAGCTAGACCACTAGCACATTAAACCTCTAATCAATGGAAAATTGCTCAGTGGGTGAATATGAATTTATGACTTTCACTTTTCAGCCAGATCCAGACATAAAGCTCATGAATGACTGACCGGTGAGTCTGGAAAATACCTTTTATGGGTTTACTGCTGTTTGTGGGGAAAGAGACAAAGAGGGAGTACATAAAATAAAAAATGAAGACATTTAAGACAAGTCTAAAACAATAAGTGTGTTTGTGATGTCTTACCAGACACTGGTCACAGCTGCGTCCAGTAACAAGACGCTTGCAGAAGCAGTCTCCGCTGACTGGGTCACACTGGGAGCTACCTGACACTGTTCCTCTGGGGTCACACTGACAAGCTGGATGCAGGGTGGGGGCATAGGGTGGAGGTAGTAGTAAGTAGTGAGGAAAATCAACAGAGACTATTCAGAACTTTATGTGACTGCTAAGAGGGAATATACTCACGTTGGCAGCCGTGAGGGTTGTCCGTGCTCAGGCCAAAGAAGCCTGTCTTACACCTGTCACAGCGCGGTCCCTCTACATTAGTCTTGCACCGGCACTGACCTCCCACCATGCCAAGAGACAGGTCCGTGTGGCTGTCGCACATCCCCCCGTTCTGTGAACCGTCTGGGTCACAGTCACATGCTGCGGGACAGACGCGCAGCATTAAATGATGAATATCTACTCTTAGTCTAGTTTGTGTGGTTTCTGCTGTGAGTCCAGCGATTTTCAACAACTATAACACTCCTGCCGATGAGGGAAGAGGAGTCAATGTTTTTATAGATGAAAATACACCACAAAGAACCATTTCTTCTTCTTCATGGTAAAATCAGCCTGTGTTCTCATTCCTAGGCATACCTACACACAGTGCCACTAAGATCTTGCTGGCTTTTAGAGGAGTGCACACAAGTTTGTACCCGAATTCCCACAATCTCTCTCCCCACGTAGACAGAGAGCTATGCAAGCAGACCGTAAATCCTGCATAACACAGCAAATGTGCATATTTCAAAGAAGCATTCCTTTCTTTATCAGACTCACGTATGCAAACTCTTGGGTCTCTTATATCCTTGACAGGGTCTTTGTAGTAGAAAGGTTTGCATGTCTCACAGTGGTGTCCCATGGTGTTGTGCTGACAGTCATCACAAACTCCTCCACTGACATTTCCCATAGCCAAATACACCGCCATGTCAAAGTGGCAGGTTGTCGAGTGGCTGTTACAGTTACACTCTGAAGGAAAAGAACAGGTTTATTTCATGTTAATGAGTCCTTCCTTATAGATTATTATTCTTTCACTTTTATTCCTTCTTTTTAAATTTTTATTGAAGTGTTTGAACTACTTAACTTTCTACCCTCATAAACCTACAACAGATACAATTAATGATTTCAAAGCTACATGTAACCAGCTCATTCATCCGTACTCACTTTTGCAGGCGTTGGTGTTGCGTCCTTCGGCTGGTCTCCAGGGCTGGTCGTTGTAAAAGTCGTCGCACTGCTCACAGTTCAAACCCTTAGTGTTATGGTTACAGACACACCTGCCATGAACCTTAGCATGAGATAAAGGGAATGGGGGATTAGAGAAGAACACTGAAAATATGAGAAAAATTAGGCTGTAATGTGCTAATTAAAGGCACTGCTCTGTATTCTGTACTGTAATCTGTGCACACAGTCAAGCAAAAATATCTATTACAGGCTTTGCCGTGGTACTGGGTTGAACCATTAGTCCTTTAGCAGACAACTGTTTAATGGCACATTTGGTGACTGGAATGGGAGTTGAGTAAGACCTAGTCATATTTCATTTTTCCCACTTTAACTGGCCAAATAAATGCATCCCCAATGCAGTTTAACTTTGTGGGTTATGGGCATTAATTTTATATTTATCTAGCTGTTTAATAAAATCTCATTTTGGGCATATATTCATGATTATTAATTAATTTATCACATATGGTAAAACTGTGAGTACCTCGTAGCATTGATATTTTGCTAAGCAGTTAGGGAGGATTGTCACTGGCTTCGAGACTGCAGCCACATCCTATATATAGCTTCTATGCTATTCAATTGGATTCAGTTTGATTTATACAGAGCGGAATCACAACAACAGTCAACTCAAGGCACTTTATATCGTGAGTTAAAGACCCTGCAATAATACGGGAACCCCCTCAATCAGACGACCCTAGATGAGCAAACACTCATCGGGGGTGACAGTGGGAAGGAAAAACTCCCTTTTAAGAGGAAGAAACCAAGTAACATTACCCAACCAAAATACAAATAAATATATATTTTGCTTAGTTAAAAAAAACATGGGATTCTGCTTGCACTGGATTTTTCTGATGTCACTGTTCTTTCTTGAAAGCTTCATTACTCACCATTCCTTCCACATCATCCTTGATGCCAGCAATGGGGGCACACTCTGAGGCATGGCCATAACAAAAGCAGTTTCCACGAACGACAAGTTCGTATATTGCATAGTAGTATTTCTCTTTGATTTCATCTCTGGGGTCCAGCAGGTTGTCTCCCAGCGTGTGAAGTTTGGTGAAATTCACTCTCAAGTTGGTGATCTTTAGCTGGTCTGATGGAAAGAAGGGACAGATGGAATAAGCAGAAGAGGAACAGGGTGCAGATGTTTTAAGCTTATGAATAATTCAGTTCAGTTAAATTCAACTTTATCACAAGCACTTCAAGGCACTTTATATTGACAGGTATATGAAGAAAACGGCACCAATCAGACGATCCCCTATTAGAAAACACTGGCGACAGTGGGAAGGAAAATAAACAAAAAACTAGATGATAGCTAAACTCTTTTAGTTAATCTATGACAGCAAAGGAGGACTAGGATATCAAAAGTAATTTAAAAAAGGTGTTTATAAAAGACGCACAAAAAAGCTGTCCATCCCCATTAAACATAACTGTATAAAGGATCACTGCTGCAGCATGAGGACGTAAGCCAGTGGATGACAGAGATGAACGGCGTTACGCACTAACTGAAGTTAATGATTAGAGATGGTGGAAGGATCAGTTAGTCATCATAGTTCTGAGGAACTTCGACGTTAAATTTGTTGCTGACGCAAGTCCAAACACCTTATACGTACTGCCTTACACTACAGTAAAAATATTTCAGTCATATATTAATTTTTTTTTTTGCAATATTTTTTTAGCATCTTAGTTCAGACACCTTTGAGAACTACACCTATTTCACTTAATTGTTTGCTATAAAGCATAAAAACTGCAGTGCATGTCCCACAGGTGCTGCTAACTGAATATGTCATCCTTATATCCATCACGACTTCAGCTTTAAACTGACACAATGTCCAAAAATGACGGACAGTACTGGAATGTGGCGTTGAGAGAGTACTTCCCTCATCTTGTACCTTAATCTTCTTAAACTATTTGAGCTCACTGCTTTCCAGAGGGATTTGTCTGTCTTTTCAGGCTGTCGACATGCTGGAACATTCTCTGTGGTTATAGTCCAGCTGTTTACCAAGAGCAGTCACCACACACAAACTAATGTTTGTGTAGCACAGTGCATGTTAGAACACAAGACACACAGCTTTCCTTTCACTGTGACAAAGCAGAAACCACTTGGACTGAAAAGAGCCACCATTGTGCTCTTGATGTATTTTGAAGCATTTTTATTTAAATTATCTGACAAATGATATGGCTTACAGAGTGAATCTTTTTATTCTAATCTTGGTACAACTTAACAGTTAATATGTTTCTGTGTATTACAAGCTTGCTAGCACTGGCTAAAAACATCATACTCCACCCCGAATGGTACCTTCTGGCTCCAAAACAATACTGAGGCATGAAAATTTGATGTCCAAAACCAATGAGTGATGCCTGAAACGTCAAAAGATTTTTTAATTGATGTTAATAATGAAGCTTTTTTACAGTACAAATCCTGCTGGCTGGTTTACCAGATTCCAAACATTACACAAAAAATACTATACTACTAAAATACTATTTTTGCAGACCGTCAGTGCTGCATGAACCCTGTGGCAAGTACCCAAAAACCTTTTTTATAATTTAAAAATTTTCTAGGTGCTAAAAAAGTGCCTTTTTTAAGTTTTAGTTTTATTTAATCAATGTATTAATTTCCCAAAAACCAAGTAAAGTTAAGGATTTTGTGTTCTCAACTGAGCTTCCTGTATAATATCCCAATGAGTGTGTCCTGGTCAAAGGATTTAGGTCACAAAAGGTTCATATTAAATCAATGCTCTTATTAGCGTAAATGTCTACCAGTAATGTGTCCTGAGGGTTTGACTTTTGGGCCAAATTCAGGCCAAACCATTCTTCCTCAAGAGACAAAGACACAATTAAATAGCAACCCACGAAGAACTAAACTGGGTATAATCAATTGTCTTGCAAGCAGCAGACATTAAATATGAATAGTTCAGCTGCAAGGTGGTTAGAGTACTACATGTGGGCCAGTTCCACTAAGATATTTAACAACTGAGAAGGACAGCCTCTGCTGATGCACTGGAAATCATGCTAGGGTTTCTGGGAAAAGCTCTCATGTCCTGCCAGTCTAAATATGAGGGTTAGGACAGGGAGGCTGCGTGGGAGAGAAACAGCTGCTTTCCACATCTAACCATGTCTTCCACACAGCAGGGCCATGTTTCACACCCCAGAGAGATGTGTCACAGCTGAATAACAAGAGCTAATTGCGTCTGCTGGAGTTTGATTTATGATGATAAATGTGAGTATGACTGAAAGGGGAAAGGGGCAGGGATTTTTTTTACACATTTGTAGTGGATGTCTTCTAGTATCATTTGATTTACATGATCATGTATTTCATTATATGACTGTGACAGAAGCTTGTTTTTTACAGAAGCAACTGGTCATCAAGAACTCTGAGGGCCAGAATTACTGAGCTGGGCAAATCAAGATATTCACCAATGGGAGTTGAAGGTTTTGCGGGTGGTCTACCAACAACGTACCAACTTATGAATACAGATTCAGCCAGGTCATTTCGGTAATGACCTACTCAATCTACCAAAAGCAGCACAAATTAGCAGATGTGATGAGGGTGGGCGTAATCTAGGACACTGGTGTGGGTTGCTACTTTTTATCGGAAAAACAATACAGAGTAAGAGCAGGTTTTACACGTGTCTTCCTGATTCCTGTTGTTAATGGAGTTACTGCAAAGGAAAGATTCTGATATACAGTAAACTGTGGGGGACAGTCGGCACATCTCTGTGTTCTGAGATGCGCCTGCTGTCCGAGATCTTCTAAAATACATATGTATTACAGAACATTATGTAAAAACAAGTCCAGAGGCACTTTTCCATGGCTAATTTTATAATACACCTCTTGAGTAAATCTTGACAGTAGTCTAAGGCCAAAACAATCTTAGCTCTGATTCAAATCCCTAGCAAATAAGACTCCAAAACTAAAAAAAAAAGCTAACTGTTAAAATTTCCTGATACCTAGCTACTTTCAACTGCTACCTTGTTACGAGGAGTAGCTCTGCATGCCCTTCCTGACACAACCCCAAAGGGGTTTTGGAGTTCAACAGCAACCTTTCACTTGTTAGGCGAACATGTAAATGACTGTGCTGATATGTTTTAATATTAAACCACAAAAAAAGAAAGATTCAAGCAATATAGACCTGGTGTCTGATCTGTTTAACCTTTTTGATGACTGCTGCATGCTATCAGGCTGTTGTGTGGGACCTACTCTGTATAGTTGGGCTGTATGGATCCTGAATCCTGATGGCTGGATCCAACACTCTGTAGATGACCTAAGCCAGGAAATAAATATTATGCACATGCATTACATATGTGTATTATGCCACGTAATGTTATATGCATATATGACAAAATTAACACATAGAAAATGTTAGCTCTCCTTTTTTAGGACAGTAGGTGCTACTCGAAAGCTGGGAATCTGTTAAAAGAAGGGTTGTTAGTTTGGAGAACAAACTGGCAACTGACTTGCTACTTAATTTCCAGCCTTCAAAGGATCAGCAGAACAAAATATAGATACTCTGGATATTGCTCTGTCAAAAAGAAAAAAACAAAACAAACAAAATAGCCTACCTGCTTTTTAAAGTTTAAAAAATAACATAGAAAAGAACCACACTGGCAGATTTTGAGCCAGGCTAGCTGTTTCCCCCTGGTTCCAGTCCAGGACAAGGTAACAGAGCGAGACTCTCAGTGAGAAAGCAAATTTCTACACCAGAAGCTACTTTCAGCTGCTCCCTTATTTGCAAGGGGTCAACACAGCAGCATTTAATTTTTATACCAAATGCCCTTCATGTTGCAACCCTTAAAAAGATTTGTGTTTCCCGTTCACTTGCTAGGAAATTGTATAAATCGAAACACTATAAGCGTGCCCTACATGTGGACTAAAAAAATCACCTGAACAACAAAGATTTAAAAAATGCTTTAAGATCAAGGTCATTTTCACGTTTGTCTCAAATTGGATTATTGCATCAAACAGTTGCTCACCTCTCCCTCTGTCGATGGCTCAATATCAGAGTAGCGTGACTCACACATGATGTCATTTATGTTACGTAGAGGACCCTCGGAGACTCCAGGAAAGACAGAGGCACAGTCATGGGCAAAGTAGCGGTAGATCTGCCAGGTACGACCAAAATCTGCTGAACGCTCAATCAGCATGGCTGCTGGCCGGAAAGTCTGTGAAAGAACAACGCCTTTTTGTTTCATATATGATTTTGACCGAAAATATGAAGGTCAAAATAATGATCTGTGATATTTTTTCTAACCTTGAACGTCATAATCAAGTGGGTAAAATGAAACTCTGCTTCCAGATCCAGCTGGATAAAGACATCCGACTTTCCTGTAGGAACAAAGACAAGTAATAGTAGAGATGTTAATAAAGCTCACTCATTCTGTATCTGCTAATGCCCGTCAGCTAGTTTGCATGAAGAATTTATAAACTGCATGATTAAGCATGCATC
>VOQK01007550.1:1472-14742 GCA_015052645.1 Benitochromis conjunctus | reverse complement strand
TTCTTAGTACTTGTGGTTTTATGAAACTTTAAGGATCTTTTTCAGAATATATTGTACCTCTCCTTGTGTCTACTTTATCCCACCTCTTTTTCCCTCCTAAATAATATTACTTTTACCTGTATACCAGTATCTATGTTAAGCACAAGCCTTAGTAATTTTGTCAGCTGTCGAGATTCTGCCAGACTGAATCAAACAGTTCCCTGAATCGGACTTTAAAGCAACTATCTCAGTGTCTTAATATGATGAGTCTACTGCTCTTATGTTCAGCAGTCTTTAAGCTACATGCTAACATGGGAATACTAACATGACCTGGCACATGCTGCATGCTAATATTTGCAAAACACACAAAATACAAAGTACAACTGAGGTTGACAGGAAAGTGTGAAAACTATGCAAAATTTCATGCTAATCTAAGAGACATTTAACAAGAAATAAAAACCCACTGTGGGTCTCATCGGTCCTAAAATCTTTACATTAATAAGACAGAGTTTCTATTAACCTTGAGGCGATCGTTGTTGTGATTTGGCGCTATATAAATAAAATTGAATTGATATGAAAATTAACCACAAATACAATTTCTAAACTTTATGATACGAACAAATAATGCTTGTGGCCTGTGAATTTATTATATTGGGAAGCTCACAGTACTACATTAGAGCAATGGTGCAATAAAAATACAACCAGCTGAGGAACAATATTTACTGTATAATATACTGTGCACAAGTCTTAAGCCACCCCACATGTCTTCATATTTTGCTCCCAAGGAGCAAAACTCTCTTACAGTTTTGAAATTGTTTTAAGCAATAGTTCTCCAGACTTTCTGAAGGTTTTTGAACATTATTTTTGGACACCAGCTGCTTTTTTTCAGTTATTTTCATTTACAGGTAAAATGGGTTTTTGCACCAACGAGATGATTCCCAAAGAGATTTTATTCAAAAACTTTGCTCTCGGCAAGGTGTAGTGTGTCTTTAAAAATTTTGAGCAAGCTGGAGGAGTGGAATAAAAGAAGAGGCAGGTCTAGAAATTAGTGAAAGTGAAAGCGCTGCATCTGGCCTATCAGTCAATTCATGTACTGTTCACTGAAGCCTCATCAGAAATGGTCTTACTGGAAAGGTAGTCGTCAGGAAGCCAATTCCAAAGAAACAAAAGAAGAAGAAAAGGTTGATGTATGCCAAACTACAGAGGAATATGACTGAAAATCTGTGATAACAGGCCTTATGGAATGATGAATCCAAATGTGAAATTCTTGGTTCAAATCATCATCGACATACAAGGTGGAGGTCATAATAGAGGTACAACAGTGAGTGTCTACAGTCATCTGTGAAACACGGTGGATGCTCTGTCATGGTTTGGAGATACAAAGAAGAGCTTTGAATATCTTTCAAAAAGTCTGGAGAACTATTCCTGAAAACTCCTTACAAAAATTACAGAAAGAGATTTTAAGTTGTGTTAAAGAATTAAGGTGGTCGTACCAAATATTGACTTTAAAGCTTGTTAGAATTATATAAACTCTGTTTTTGCCTTTTATACTGGACTATGTGTATTTGCACATGTTTCTATAAATCGCAGTACCTATTTCTCATTTATAAAGCAGGGTTTGCACAGTACAGTAGTGGCAAAGCATGCATTTTAATAACAGGATACAGGACTCAACGATGGTGCTTTCTGGTCTGCTTGTACAACTGAGCGTAAGTCAATTAAGCTAACAATAATCTCTACGTAAGCTTTAATTAAGCTGAAATCAGTCGATGACCACAAAGTCTCCTCACCATTCTCAGACTGCCACCAGGACTTCTTGCGGTGAGGCTTGAAGGTAGTGATAACATTCTCTATCCGGTGACTGATGGTGTTGTACAGTGGATTATATGGCCGTCTAGAGTCACAGTCAAAACACTTCTTTTCGTCCTGCAGTGGGACAGCAAAACAGGAAGTGTGACAGAACCACAGACAGAATGTAGTGAAGAAACACATTTAACTCATTCAAATCTTACTTGAGATTAAAGCAGAGTTCAACAAACACACTTACCTGCAAATGACTGACAATGCAGTAAGGCTCTTTCCATCTCATTCCACACGTGGATGAGGCTTTAAGGTTCTTCTCTCGTCCAACCAGTAAATCCCCAGTTGCTGGGTAACAGCTGCCATGGGCACAGCCGTGGCTTTGACTGGGGTCCTGACTAACAGCAACAGTCAGGACTGAAGGGAAGGAAACAGGAAATTCATTAAAGCGAACAGGAAACAATGGTTGCATCACTGTCCAGCAGTGCACCCACTCACATGCTTGAGTTGGCAAGTAAAGCAGACCTAATCAGTACCCTCGATTCTGACCTGATTATTTAGACAACATCAAAAGCTCTTATCACTTCCCAAGGAAAATACTCTAGGATGGGTAGGGAAATTAAACATGTGCAGCTTTGAGTCAATGGGATACTGTTGCACTGTTTTCATCAACATCCATTGTGAGTCCCTGCAAAATATCAAGAGAAACGTCTGAAATGCTGACAGATATAGTTAACAGTGGCCCTTTACACCCGGAAATTCTCACATCACTCCCTGTCAGGAAATAGGAGATAATGGTCAAAAATAACTATGTACAAATTTGCTTGCTTCTACAGGCCTTCAATGATATTACATATGAAATTGAAACCACAGATTTCAGTGGTCCGTATGTGTACAACAGCATGATTTGTGTGACATCTTTGCTATTGTTCTTTGTGCATTTGAACAGTGTAGCACTGTTGTTAAAAAAAAGACATGCTGTACTGGCCACATACAAAGAATAATGTTCAGCTACACAAAAAACAAAAGAAAAATCTGATTTTATCAATAAATCAAAGCTGAATTCTTGATCAAAGAGTAGCAAGAAACATTTCAGTGTTGGGACAACCTCCACTGGGAGGGGATTATGTCAAAGCAGCCAGGTTAACAGGCTCTGATGTCTGCATGTGTTCCAAAGAAATGACCCGAACACAGGCCCCGGCTAAAAGCCAAATATGGGAAGAAGCCAATGCAGGTTTCATTTTTATTGATGGTGATTATAACAGGGATGTAATTATTTACTATAAGCCAGACTCGTAACATAGAAAAGGAGAAAGACTTGTTTTTAGAGCCTCGCTGTGACTGAACAGCAGTGCTATGTGTGGGAGTTAAAATAAACCTTATAAACTTTCATGACAACCAGCAGCAGCCATCACACATTCCACCAGACATCTTGACGTGAGTTTCTCCTTCTAACATGCCTCTGGGACCTCAGATCGTTTGTATATGTACTGCTATGAGGAAACTGGTATGAGACGAGACCTTCGGGTGCTTGTTGTCAGTCTATGGACTGTCCACAACAGGTGTTTCTAATCCTCCCTCTCTATGAATGCACTTTAAATGGCAAAATGGCAACTCCTACACTGTGGATCAAATTAGGCCCTAAAAGATAAAATGCTAACACTTAATGTTGTCTGGATAACAGACAACATTAAGTGTATGGTCAATATGAAAAGTCAAAAATATACATATGTGACCACATTTGACAATATGAACTGCATTAATAATTAAATTGCTTTGTAAAGGTAGGTGTCAACTTATTATGAACTTTTGTGTGTTGCAGAATACACCACATGCATTTATTGAGACCTTGGTGACCCAGCGGGATTCTGAAAGCCTTTGTGCAAAGCTTCAAAACTTAACTGACAGCACAATGACAGCACACTTATTTTCAACCTTTTATCTGACTCAGTTTTAGCTAGTTTTCTTAACAGGGAGTAATGTTCATCTAAACGACCCCTTCTATCACTTTGAGCGGTCCAAGCTCAGAGTTCTGTCTCTTGAGCTTAAATAAAGTAGCTGCTCTTCACTTGTATATCCATTGAGAAAATAAACAGGTTGTCACTGATTGACACTGACATTTTTGATGCTTACACACATAAGGGAAGACTAGGTGCTTTACCTGCTGTACTTCTATACTCTCAGATGAGGCAGTTAAAATATGGACAATGCAGGTGACTGTTTAATCTCCAATGGCAATTTATGCCATAACCTTGGGGCAACAATGGAGAACGCTCTGTCCCCTCAGAGCTTCTGCTTAGATTTTTGTATCTGCAGGAGCAACCGGTCAGATGACCTGAGAGCTCGGACAGGAGCCTGATGGGAACAGCACAGAGGAGGATTTCACATGGACACTAAAATATGACACACACAATCCTGACTTACACTATGGAGGAAACCTCTGTTTGTCTGTTTTATCTGACTTTGAGAGGAGATAGTGTGAGAAACAAACTGAGCAAGTCAGATTTGGTTTAAAGGGTGAAAGAAAAAAGAGGGAGAGCCTTTGTGCAGACAATGAGAGGATACACGCAGATGCAACTTGATACCTATTCGGGAAACTACTGACACACTCTCAAAGGTGTTCATGTGTACATGTATCAGAGGTGGAGAAGAGAGGGTGGAAGAGTAAAGCAGACATCTACTGTGTCGTGTAATCACTGGGTTTCTGGATGTCTTTTATCTCTCTGTGAAAAATTCACCGGCTTTACGCCTGTGCTCCCAACATGAGCTGACAGCACCACTTGTAAAAACAAGACATGCAGGATAATGAACAGATTGGTCACAAAGATGGTGCTGCAACATAAACCTCCATGCAATTTGAAGACTTGTCTCCAAACACTCACTAACGAAGCGCTTAGAAGTAATGAAACTTAAAAATGTACAATGCAAAGCAGAAGCAGGGACCATTCACCCTCTAAGTAAAAGCTGTAGCTTTTATTCTGAAACCAACGCATTTCAAAATGCAAAACTACCACTTTGAAGGCAAACGGTTATCCTTTTTTAACTTTTGCTTCTCATAGTTTCATAACTGCTTAGCACGTAGTTGGCAACTGTTTGCAAACAAGTCAGCATCCTCCATAGAAACTACTGATGACTTCAGAAATCTGCCAACGACCAAAGCAAACGCAAAGGAGGTTGTCTGTGCACCACCATTTATTTTACTGCAATCAATTTTTCCTAGCAAGCAGCTTTCCACAACCACTCACCAACTGGCCAGGGAATACTTTTTTTTTTCAATGAATGATCCTCTGTTGCAACCCCTAAAGGGAGCTGCCAAAAGAAGAAGAAGACAACAGTGATCAGACAGAATTTTAAAGGTCCAGTGTATAAAATCCCACCACTAGATGTCACTAAATTGCAGTTTGTATTCCGTCTTCTTACCCCTAACAATTCCAAGTGCATAATCCTAGCTACAGCGTCCACTGTAAAAAAAAAAAAAAACAGCAATGGGTGACATTTATAGACTGTCACTCCCCCATTTACCGCAGATGCCAATACTCTTCTTCTGTCTAATGACAGCAATACTGATCTGAATTGTTAAGGATATCCTGACATTTTCTGTGGGTAAGCGCTAACATCTGTGTCACTGTTAGCTGCTGTTAGCTGACATTAGTGAATGTCTCTTTAAACTTGGACTGTGACCATATAACCCTCATAGATTACCAACCAACAAAATGCAATTTGCTCATACTAAAAACTGCAGCACTGATAATTATTTTGATGATTGATGGAACTGAGGGGATGCCAAGGCCCATGTCACAAGCACAATGCAATGCATCAGCTGTTTCCTTCCTTCTTCTTCCCAATTCTTCCTATACACTGTTATTATAGGAACGCAAAGTGAAATGTGGGCTGACAGCTGAGAGAAAAAAGGGGAGGCTCTGGCACTGCTGCTGGTATGTGCAGTGTGTGTGTGTGTGTCACAAAAAGGTTGCAAAACACCAGCCATTTGTAACACCCTAGTAACACCATACTGTTTATATTGTAGCTTGTAGATCATCTTGCAGCCGCATAGCACATTCTTGTTTTTTTATATTTGTTCTCTAATAATCTTGACATCACACCATAAAACCTGTTTTTGCTTTCCATGTCATATACTACTGCCAACAGCTGTTAACCTATTCTCAGCTCAAGTTAAAAACAAACAAACCAAAAAACCCAGACATGAAATCATTACATTCATGCCCTTGGACGGTTAAATTTGGCTCTTGGGCGAAGGGTCTTCCACATGAGGAAATGCTCTGACTGTCAGAGGCAGAGCTTTCAGAAATGAATCCCCCCCACCCCACCATACACACACACACACACACACACACACACACACACACACACACACACACACACACACACACACACACACAAAACAAAAACTCAGGTAAGGTTTCATGCTTCCCACCATCCCTAAAGCACAACACACACACACACACGCGTGCATACACACACAGGGTGAGGTGTGTGTGTTACCTGGCTTGCAGTGATACAGTCAGTGAAGGCATTCCTCCTGGAGAAGAACATAAGGAGCTGCTGCCAGCGTGAGGAGGACGTGGAGGGGGAGGAGGAGGCGGGAGAGGAGGTGGAGGGGGAGGAGGTGTGTGGAGGTGCCAGCTCCTCCGAGGAGCCCCGCTTGGGTCCGAGCTTCTGTTTTATACCTAGGCCCGCCCCTTGACCCCCGGATGCCCCGCCTACCCTCGAACTGCGAGGGTACAGGGTGTTGTTTCCAAAAATATAGTTCATCGTCTCTGCTGTCTGATCTTCCTTTAGACAGACAAGATTGAGTTCAGGTCGTAACGCTTCTCCGCTGCTGCTTCATCTCCAGTCTCTCTCATCTGTCGCTCATCGCTCTCACAGTGTTCCTGTCTAAATATACAGTCCAACTTCCCTTTTCTTGCAACACTTTCTAAAAATGATGCTGTTTTTGTGGATATTTTTATCTCCTCTTCCAAAGTTTTCTCTTAATAATATCCCTTTTATCTTCGTTAGCTCACAATTAACAGAGCAGCTGGTGGAAGGAGAGATGAGGAGGAGGAGGTAGAAAGTGCAGGACAGGTAGACAGGGTCCACTTAGAGTTGAAGCGTGAGTCTGTCTCTCAGGCTCTTTGTGCATCTGTCCACCCATGAATCCATCTGCCCGTCTTTTTTTGTTCTCCATCAACTGGTCCATCATCCCATCTTCTCTCTAGCCAGGAGAAATGTCCAACATTCACATCTCTGGAAGTCCAAAATCTCCTCTCCTCAGCTGCGTTCTTGCCTCTCCTCAGAGACAAGACAAAGTGAGGGGGTGTATGGACCAGGCAAACAAGGATATGAAGATTGATTATTTAAGGGAGTTCACTCTTTCCCTCTGTCTTTCCTCCACCCCACCACCTCTTTCTCCCGCCCTCCCGCCTTCTCTCTGAGTCCAAGGAGATGACCAGTCAATCTCCCTGCTGTCACTGTGTGTGCTCCCATTAAATATGGAGGGAGCAGGGGAGGGAGTGATGGGTGGCTGAACGGATGAAAGGAGGGAGGTGGAAAGATGCAGGCAAGGAGGAGAGCATCTGAAGTAGGTGGATGGTTGGAATCATTCTGCAACTCTTCTCTTTCTCCTCCCCTCTCTCCTACATCTCTGTTGTTTCTCCGTCTCTCTCTCTCTCTCTCTTCTCGTCTCTCTCACTCAGTACATTATTCAGTCTCCTTTTCTTTTTTCTACCTAACCCCCACCCACCCTGTCTGTTTCTTCCTCTCTCTCTCTCTCTCTCTCTCTCTCTCTCGCTCTTGCGCGCTTGTCTTTCAGCAAATTGTCTTTTCCAGTCTTTTATTGGAGCTGCAACCCGATGCCCCTTCTCTCTCTCTCGCTCTCTTTCTAGCTCTCTCACTCCCACTGTTAGATATCGTTACTGGTGCAAGCCACGCCCCTACATTTCAGCCAGCCAATGAAATAACAGAACCCCTTTCAGTACACTCACACATAGCACACACTCCAAATACACACACACACTCACACACATACATGTACACACATATGCAAAGATGCCTGTTGCAATGTGAGGAGGAGACAAGGTGGAAAATAGCTGAATGCCACCGAAGAATACAGTGAGCGCTGGCACTGGCTAGACAGATAACGAGATAAATGTTTGTGTGTATGTGTGTATAGGTGTGCTGAGGTGTCTGTGTGTTTTTGTGTGTGTGTGTATGAGAGTGGGTGGGGGGATGGAGGTAGACAATCTTGGAAAACGGGAGACACTAAGGCACAGTAATAACAGGTATGCTCCCAGTGCGAGTGTGTGCGCTGAAGTGCATGCATGCTTGAGGTGATGTTGCTTTCTTTTTTTTACATGTGTGTGTGTGTTTGTGACAAAGAGACATATCTTCTCCTGAGGCTGTTTCCAGACACTGCAGCACCCAGCTCTCCCACACACTCGGACTCACTCTCTAATGCACGTGCGCACACACACACACACGCACGCACGCACGCACGCACGCACGCACGCACGCACGCACGCACGCACACACGCACACACGCACACACGCACACACGCACACACGCACACACGCACACACACACACACACACAGCAGCTAAAACACGGGTTCGAGTGTTTGTGGTAATTATTTTACTGCAGTCCAAAAAGCATGAGCGCGATGCAGCCTGTAGGGGGCGCACTTCTCTGTGACGCTCGAAGCTTTTAACAGCTGATCCACTTTGCAGTTATATTTTGCACTACCCCACGTACACTGTACTCCTATTCTCACATAGAAGAGTGAAGAATACTCGACTCTGCTGCTGCAGTGACCCAGATTCCCAGCAGAACTGATTCAAGTCTTATTTGAATCTAATTATACAATAAAGTTTTGTTGCACATCATCTTTACCTGTCAGTAGTTTTGGGATGGGTTCAGCAACCGTTTCTCTGCACACGCTCAGATAAACTTGTTGGGGTTTCCTCTGTGTTATTGTACGAGCTTAACCTTCCAAGGTCAAGTCCTCTGAGATGACACATCGCAGGCACGAATTTATATTTGGTGTTACTGCAATGTTCAAGGGGCGGTAGTAAAACTGTTTAGAAGAGCGCAGAGATGACAGTGGTCGAGTCAGACAGCATGAAGAGGAGGAGCTGGGGTGGAGCTGGGGTGGAGGTGGGCTGCAAAGTGGCGTGTGGTAGATGCGCTGTGAATGTAGACGAGCTACAGCAGCCTAAAGTGTGGCTCACATGAGACATGTGGAGGTGTGGACGGGCATCACCTGAGCCATCAGCTCACTGGGTTAGCATTCGGTTCATCAACACTGCTGGGTGTGTGATCAATATCTCCTCGTCTTCACTGTCACTCATTCTCAGGCAGTTGGATCAGATCGAACTCGACTCTCCACAGTGAGACAGAAACTGAAGCAGAATCTTCTAACGTGGTTGTAAACAGTCGAAACTAAACTTTTACATAACCTAATGAAACAAAACGTGAAAGTCAAAAGAATAATGTGACGTGAAGAAGGCATCACACAGGAAGTGACCCGCTAACGTCCGCAAACATTTATCACACCAAGAAACCATGTTATTAAACGTGTTAATCAATATATCCATAAAAATGTTCAGCCTGAAATGGAACTCATGATGCAGTTTAATTATAAAAATATTATTATTATTAAGAGCTACAGTCACATTTAAATGTTTTGAAGCAACCTTTACAGGACATGTGAACGACTGCATGTCAAACCTGCAGCGATGGTTTAATGGGCACTCAGGTGCTCTCTGTCTAACATTCACACTCTGATGAATGCACTGGGAGCCACTCAGAGTTCAGGATCTTGCTCAAGGATACTTTGGCATACAGATACTGGTACTGGATGGATCAAACCACCAACCTTCCAAATTACAGAGGGCCTGGACCTGCTGTACCTCCTACCTCCACAGCCCCTATGAACCGATCTGTCTTTGTCCATAAAGATAAACTGTCGGTAAAAGGGAAACCAGGCCCAGATGACACTCAAACATCAGTCTCCGTCTTAAACGTTGGGTGAGTTGATGCCATCTTGCTCCAAATGTGGGTTTTGTAGCTTTTGAAAGGCTCCGTGTGTTACATAAGGGTTGCATGGCTCACTTCAGATGGCTGGAACAAATGACTGCGATCATTTAGTTGGAGTTGTTGGACTTGATACTATTCAAACAGCTTTTTTCTCCACGTACAGCAGCAGGGCTAAGATCACCTCGCCTCCCCTGCTAAACATGCTTCGGTTCCTGGCTACTTTCTCAGCACATTTCCTGTGTGAATGCTATAATGGTGACAAACAGCTCTCCTATGTCAGATAATGAGTGGGCTTCAAATCAGGTAACGATCTCCATGTATGAGACATCTAAGGCTGAACCTATTTTCATGAAGGATTGTTCCTGACAAACCACCAGTTTAACGTCATGGGAATTTTAAAAACACTGTTTTTTTTTTATGGTGAATGTAACAGGCAGTGAATCTTTGATTTATCTGAATCACAGGAACATGAGTCACATTTTGTAGAAAATTCAAGGTTCTATTTAATCCTGTGACTCGAGTATGAAGTTGTATATCAGTGCAGCACATTACAGTCCATTAAACAGCCAGGGACTACAGTTCATACAAACCCCTCCTGCTCATGAAGAACAAAGGCACAGTCTCAGCTGTCATGGCCAGAAGATTGTAACGACTTTCAAACGTGACATTTCTTGCTGTTAAAAACGGTTCTGACAGCAGAAACTCGAACCTCAGTCGTTCCTTCCTGTAAACTGAAAAAGGCCTAATACCCAGCACAGATTGGGGTGTGAGTCCCACTTTTTACCTCCACGGCACCCACGTTCGGGGAAGAGCAAACTCGCACACTCACAGTTCAAGAGATTTTTCTGCTTTCACACTGAACAAAACCAAGTGAGACTGCTGGCAGCTTCTTTCCCAGCATGCAGTGCGTGCGTCCTCTCGGGTTTTGCAGCAGCGTGGATGGATTACCGGCGATGTCATCAGACTGAGACGCACAGCAGCAGACATTTTCTACCAGTGACAACGAAGATGCTGCACTGCTGGCCTCAAAAGGCACACAAACACACACCCTGAAACCCATCTGCACGCACTGCAGGGCCTCTACTGTAGCAAGTCTGCTTTACTTCTCATGTCATCATGTCTCAGCCAGGCCAGAGAAGGAAACACTGGGACAAATCTGGTTTTTTGGCTAAAGAGGAAGTACCGCGTTCAGAACATTTTCTCAATGAAAAGCATCAATCGTTAGTAGAATACCTGCACATGTGGAGCCTCACAGAAAGACATCAAAGAAGAATACAGCAGACGCCTCTCAGCTCCTCCTCTGTCTGAAACAAGCCTCCAAACAGAAAAGACATGGGGGTTTATTCTGTACTTCCTGTTTGCCTGAGATGACCATATATAGAATATCACTTCTCTGATACATCACAGACCACAAAGAATAGAAATAAACTGTTTGAAACTGCCGTCTGGGCTTTTAGGCATTACTATATTATTAATATCAGAAACATGGGCTGTTTAATAAAGACATTCTCCACTGTAACAGTAACAACGGTGTAATAATTCCAGCCTCACGTCAGGGAAACACTGTGGTCTGGTTCATGCTGCTGCCTCTGGTGAACAGGCACGGAGCAGGTCACACCAGGTCACAGTTTGACCTTTTGAGGATTAAATGTCATTACTAAGTTTATTCTATTCGATGTTTACAGCTTTGTCATGATTAGTGTTGGAGTTCCTGAGTTATGACCTGAATGTGTTTTGAAGTCAGAGCGACCTTTCTGTTGATCCTTCAGTCCAACTGAACTTGTGCTTCAAATTACAAGAACTTCCATCAGATGGTTCAAACATCACGCCTGTCGTGAACAGAGGGATGTAAAACGTTTGTATAATGACATCTGACTAAATCTTCACCCACACTGAGTGATGTTTGAACCTAACCACACGTGGGCTTGTGGATGGTGTAACTGCTGTCTAATCGCCATGTATCGAAACTTCCTCCGACCAGCTCCTGTGCAGCAGAGGCAAAGTTCATAAAAAGTATTCACACAGTGATGCAAATATGTGCTGAAACATTTGTTCAACAGATTATTCTATCTGAAAAGTAAATGCATCTTTGGCATGACGAGCTAGCAATGCTCCCTTTGAGCTCATTCAAACTTTAGACCGCTCCTTCTGCACAGTTCCTTCATTTGCACGACTTACGTAGACCTACCTGTAAGAACAATCAAAGCTGGACTTTTAGACCGCCTGTTGTTCAAAGCTGTACCGGTGAGATGATGTGGGCATTGCACACGACATGCCCACTCAAAGGAAGCATCTACGTATCCATTCAAATCAATGAAAAATGTGTAAAGTGCCCAACACCGCATCTCTGATTTCCAAAAGTCTTCCAAACTGTGCACTTGATTACATTTTAGTCCATGGCAACAACTGTGCTCAGGAATGTTTTCCTGTTATAGGAAAACCTAAACTTACACCAGGCAGCAAAGTACGGCAGCTAGCATGAGGTTCTTCTGTTTGAGCATCAGCTTTGGTAACAGGTCTGTTTCAAAAAGCACCAAATGTTTGCTTTTGATATATGTTTTTAAAGAGTTGATGAAAAGTATTTATTCCTGCTGTGATGACGAGAAGAAAGGAAACGTACTATGGCATGAAAAACTCGATTAGATGGACGAACTCAAGCCAAACATGAGAAGAAAACATGAGCTGCACACAGGAAGACCTCAGGCGGTCCAGAATCATCAGGTCTGACTCTCCGTCAGCTCCCCGTCTGAGTCGACCGACTGACCACACAGTCTCAGTATTCATGTCTGTAGCCTTTAGGTCCGCTGTCGAGCACAGAGCCTGACAGACGTGCTGTAAAATAAAAGTCACATCTTTACATCAGCTGGCTGCCAGATTCTCCCCTGTGCCATCTGCGTCCTGTGAGATCTGCTGCCAGAAATCAGTCTTTACAACGAGACTTCGCACACAGATTAATGTGCGTTCACCGAAGAGCACATCAGATTATTTCACACTCAGGTGAATATAGATGGGCCTTGGTGGGAACAGGACGTTTTATTTTGAAATCTGACTCTCTCCTTTCACCTCTTCTGGATACTGAGCTGTTGCCATGACAATGCAGCACTGGACCCCCTCCACCCCACCTTCCCCAGCAGCAGCAGCAGCTCCATGTCTGATTTCTATGTTTCCAAATATAACAGACAGACGGGCTGACGGAGGGAGGGAGAAACAAGACGCCGTGAGCGCTTTGTGAACAGATGCCGTGTGTGTCAACGTCCGGGTCGGCTGATGAATGATTACACCATAAATCACCACCAATGATGTTCTCTCTCTCTCTCTCTCTCTCTCTCGCTCTCTCTCTCACTCTCTCACTCTCTCACTCTCTCACTCTCTCACACACACACACACACACACACACACACACACACACACACCTGCTGTCTTCTCATGAACCTCAGCCTGAAGCCATTATTCACC
>VOQK01007545.1:36331-47713 GCA_015052645.1 Benitochromis conjunctus | reverse complement strand
TTTCTCCATTTTACAGTGCTGTGATTACAGCTATACCCCACCTTTCCGCGAATGGCACTCATGGAGATAGATCAACGGCTGTGACAATTTGCATGTTAATGATCATGAAACTGACCTCACAGCCCATTGTTAGTCAGTGGTGCTGGTTACAGTCATTATGCAAATGTGCTGTTTATGAGGTTGGAGAAACCTGCAGACAGCTGAGACTGAAGAAGCCACTTGGATGAGCGATGAAACGTTTCTGCCACTGAAAACGCTACGTCCAGATGAACAGAATCAACGTTCCAGGATTTAGTCAGCTTTCAAAACAAATTGAGACCTGACCATAGAGACACCCTAATATTATACCGCAGCTTATTATACAATTACACTTTGGCCTTTTTAGTATGAAACTTACTTTTATGTTACCAATATAAGGTATAGCATGCTGTTTAAGAAGTTAGCTGGTTAGCTGAGCAATCTTGTCTGTTGCAGAATGCTTATATGGTGCCTGATGTTGGCTGGATACAAAGCTAAAGCTGACATTCATGCACTTCCACATAAACAGCGTGGAACTGGAGACGGAAATTTAAACTATATGGACAAAAATATCAGGCAACCTAAACATTACACCTACAGGAGCTGCTCCACCATGGAGAGCCATGTCATGAAGCTCCCAGCACACAGTTCTTGTTCTGATGTTAGTGCCAGAGGAGGTTTGGAGCTCTGCAGTTACTTAGTTAGTTTAGTGTTCTGGCAACTTCTATGCAATATGTGCTGCTACACTGGGAAACCCTGCTCTGTAACTTTAAGCGGTGTTTAGGGTTGAGCTGCTGTGGTTCCTAAACCACTTTGCGAAAATACCACTTACAGCTCGAATATCTAGCAGAGAAGAAATTGCACAAATTGACTTGTTGCAGTAGTGGCATCCCATTAAAGTACCACTCACAAATTCAGTGACTCTTTAAAATGACCCGCTCTTTCATAAATGTTTGTGAAAGCAGGCAGTGGGGCTGAAATAAAAAATGATTTCAAAGATTAAGAGGTGTGGCCCAGTACTTTTTGTCCATACAGTGTATGCCTCTTTCTTTCTCTACCTGGCAAATAGCTGTAGGCCAAATACTTCTCTTTTTTCTGGCCACGGACTCATCATTTGCAGACATGACCACCATGCAGAAATACACCAGAGGAACTCAAAACCCAGCTAGACTCATCCCTAGGGCAGCATTTCTGCAGTTCAGCTTCTTCCAGCGTGAAGTAATTGGTAGCTTAAAAGCTAAGCTTTCAAAGTAGTTTGCCCCAAACTGCCTATTTTATATTAACCCACTATTATTAGTAAAATAATTTTACAGTTCATGAAAAAGTCCAGAGACAGTAGATTAGTGCCGCTTCAAAAATCGAAATTTGAAACCAGCGACAGTAAGTGGTGCGAACATTTCATGTCAGCTGAAGAAGAGAAAGCAAAGTGCAACGAAAAAAAGGGTTTGCTCGGGCAAACAAAACTCCACCTGAATACACATGTAGCGCCATTTATTATTGAAACAAGTAGTGCCGCGTGTGAAATAAAAGTGGGACTGAGCGGAGATGAAAGCGTCGGATTAAGGAAAGATTAGCCGTCAAATGTTGACAGCTTCTCAAGTGGCTCACCAGCAAAGCGGACGGCTGTTATGGATGAAGAGTGTTCGTCGAGCGTTTGCACCAGACCATAGTCGTCTTCTGCGTCCAAGACGTGGATCAGACGATCCCTGCTGGCTGTGGCCAGCAGCTTCAGACCTGAGAGAAATCAGGCCACATAATCACCTACTGTATACACAGCCAATGTGCAAATATTCTTCAAGTGTGCCATCATTATAGTAACTAATACAGTCAGACACACACACTGACCTGTTTCTGGTTTACTGTATTCAAGGCTGAGGATCTCAGCATCGTGGGCTTCCACCTTCAGAATCTCCTCCATGCTGCTGAGGTCATGAACCCTGCAGAATATCACAGTTTTAGGACAGAGGTCACATCAGTCTATCATCAGCCTCCGCTTTAGCCTTCTCATCCTACCTCAGCATGCCGTTGCGATCTCCAGATGCCAGGTGTTTGCCATCTGGGCTGACACAGATGGTCCTGATGCCCGTCCTGATTTCTGCTGTCTGTCCATCCCCCGACTTGACCTCTGCATTCGCACTTGTTACGCACTCTGGATCCAGCAGGGCGCTGGTGTTCCCGTCGATGTAGATTATATTCAAAAGATCCTGCATAGAAACGAGGGACGGAGAAAATAATTCTTCACAGCTGTAGTTGAAACACAGCTCACGAGAATACGGATATCGGGAGTGAAACTCACTTGGCTCAGTATGTTTGGAGAATGAGTTTGTGTCCAGTCGTCCATGCGCCACACTCTTACGGTGTTATCAGCTGAACAAGTGAGGAATGCGCCTGATGACAAACCAGAAGCCACTTCTTCTGGGACATCTGGAAACACCTGGGGAGGAGTGACAGAAGGAGGAGGTTCAGTTAATAAGAAACTACACGAGGGTATAAAAGCACGATTTAAAAAAAAAACAATTAATGCTGTAAGTTAGATTTCTCAAAAAGGCAGGTTCACTACGCTGTGAATTGTCTTGTATCGATTATTGTCACCAGTTACAAGCTGCCAAATTCTGATGCACGATGTTCAGTACAACAGCATAACAGCTCAAAGTTTCCTAGTTTTGTTCGTGTAATGATCCCCAATGTGCTGCAAATTACTAACTTAATCAATAGGTAGAATCCAGTCTGTTGTACTGCTGTAATCCTATTGAGCCAGGAGGCTTGAGAAAACACACTGAACATCTCACAGCTTTTAAAGAGGTGATATAAATTCACTTCCTCCTGCATGCATTTACCTCCAGGTCCCAGACACAGGCGGGATGAAAGAGAGCAGAGTGCACCTTCCCCACCCGCTGCACATCTCTCACGTCCCACACATACAGGCTGTGGTCATTATATACACAGCTGAGCCGGCAGCTGACGGGGTCATAGGTAACGGCAATGGTGTCTGGGTAACGGGCATCCGCTGTGGTGTTGAACAGATGACTGTAGAAATGAAAGGTTGGGACAACAGGAAGAGATGTTTTCTTTTTAAAATCAGACATCCTCGAAAATAAGAAACATTTAGACGAGACTCGGGCTTGCACTACTTGAGACAGGAAGCTCTATTAATAGAGCTCACTTGATCCTGCAGTGGATCAGTGCTAAAGAAAGGCCGAGTTACTCCTGAGCTCTTCCTCACCTGGCCTCAGTCATGGAGGAGACGTCAGAGCCGAGGGGGTGCGGCCGCGGCAGCGTGCAGACAAAGTGCAAGTCAGCGGGCCTGAAGCCTCGCACCGTTCCATCGGCACAGCCGCAGAAGATCATCTCTTCAGAGAGAGACAGCGACTGAGCCACTCCGGTCTGCACGGAAGGACGCACACCAGAAAATCATCTCACAAGTCATAGCTTCATAATCTCTCTGAGAAAACGGTCTCTAATGATATCATGGTAAACATTCATATTCATTCAAGTCTGAAAAATGAAGCTAATTATGCTCCTGCAGATAATATTACATCATTGCTTTTGCTGAGTCCTCTGCAAAGGTTACAGAGGAGTAGTAATCATCCCCGTTGGAGCTCTTCCAAACACATCCTGTACCTGTCCTTGCTTCTAAATCTTCTTAGATCCTCTGACAGCGGGATTCTTCACCCCTTCACTAAACACGTATAGATACTGACCTAAAGCATTACTGCCCGTACTGTACTCAAATAATCACTAAACGAACATGCACGTTAGTGCTGACTGAGGCGAATAACACGCAAGGAAAGAGACACCTAGTGAATAAATAAATATGTTACATTTAGCTACCATTTCATAAAAATGAACAGTAGTAGCAGTTAAGAGTACAGCATAGTATCACAATATTTTGCTTGGTGATACTTTATAGATACAGGGAGAGCAAACATCAATAATCTTACTAAATAAGTTAAAATACTCGAACAAGAGGGCTCATCTCCTACACCAGTGACTGACTGCAAGCACTCTCAGAGAGGCTGTCGAAGGTTTGCTGTGCAATCTATAAATGCAGATGGCGAACATGCTGGCATCAGTCTGAACGAGTCGTTGTTAATAAACACAACGTGAGAGAAGTCGACTCAACAGATTTGATTTTCAGTGATTTATCAAAGTTAATTGCTAATCAGAAGCTGATTACGCGTAATTGCCAACTTGACCCCATTCAATTCATCTTGTGGCATCATTTATGGGAGGTTTTAGTGGCAGTGTTGCTGCTTGACAATATCATTTCACAGCAAAAATAATACAGAAGTATGATTACTTTATCTTATTGGATAAAACAGATACTGACAAAATTTTAATTGGAGATTTATAAATATCTTATTCATTTTGTTTTCTTTGTTATATGTCACAAAATGTTGAAAATCGCATAGATCACATAGTGTCTGGTGAGTCCCACCTCTACCTTTCACCCCGTCTGTCCTGCAGACATCCCCCTCCCTCTCACTCACCCGTAGGTCCACCCACTTGTCCAGCATCCTCTTGCTGTTAAACTCACACAGCAGGCCAGAGGAAGTAATGCAGAAAGTGGAGTCTGACTTAGAGCCACGTCCACAAGCCACATCACAGAAGAAATTGTTCCTCAGCTCTCCCAGCAGCCCGGAGCGGCCCAGCAGAGGCACAGGAGCGCTGGCCTACATAGCACAGAGGGGTGATGGTTAGCTGATAAAGCTCCGACTGAAGGAGTTAAAGCACATTGCCTGAAATGTTGCATGTGTGTAGCTGAAAATTAAGGATCCCTGGGTCTCACAAATGCATTTGCATAATCAAAGAGTACACTAAAGTTATTCAATTATGCAAAAATAAAGCAGAAGTAAAAGGTAAGGAAATAGCTCTGAGCAGTAACAAAAGATAGGAAAGCTTGCAACTTACACAACTAGCACACATTTTAGTGTCCTCTCATACCTTGTTGGCCTTGCAGTGGTCCAAATACCAGAACTTGACATGCCTGTTCCCCACTGTGACAAAGTAGGAGCTGTCCTCGGAGAAAGACACACCTTTCACCTTACTGGAAACCTTGTTAGCGGCCACTATTACATCTTTCTGCAAGAGAACAACACATTCGAAAGAGATCACACAACTAAAGCACAATGAGACTCACTGGTAACAGTATAATGTTACATTCACCACATCAATTTATTTTAAAGTTATTTTTTTCATTTAGAGTTTGAAAAACTTGAGCTAAAAAATTGCCAGTCAACAGACATGAAACCGTCTTTGTCCTGATTAAAGCAGCCAGGAGAACGGAAGCAGGTGAAAAAGGATTTGAGCTGTAGAAACTCTAAAGTGAGACAAACCTTCCATGCCCAGACGTTGACCATCATGTCATGCTGATTTCCTACGCTGACTATGTATTTGCCATTGGGGGAGAAAGCCACACAGGAGACGCCGTACTTGTGCTTCTGGAGCTCGGCCACTTGCTTCCGCTCTGCCACGTCCCATACTCTCACCGCTGGTAGGTGACCACTCTGATGAAAAAGAAATGTTAAGGAGGGGTGTAAATGTTATGGTTAAGTTGTTAGTAAGATGGCGCACACTCCTCCATTCATTCATACACTAAAGCGTCTCAGTGTTTTTGTCTCCGGTCTGGAAGTCGACTGAAACAGGCTCCACTCAGGAGTCACCTGTCACTCCGGTCTGTCCATCTCTCTAGAAGATCATTCTCTACTCTCCTCTGATTGTCTACTTGTCCTTGACCTGCTCACATTATTCCCTCCTAGGGATCGAAAGTTCAGCAGACTATTTGTGTAGTCTCCTATTATTATATGGCAAAAGGACCTTTCAAAGGTCAGAGTTATTAGGTCCCAAAAAAAAAAAAAGTGTGACATTCAACTGAAGACAGAGCTGCATACAAAAGACACACAAGAAGAGGAGGACAAAGCAGCCTGCACATCCGCTGTCAGCCTGCCCCTGTATGTAAATGAGCTACTGTTTGATGAATGAGTGTGTGTGCGCGAGGGACATTTCTTATCAGATCACTCACTCGGGCGTATCTTTTACCCCTCCTTTTAAAGGGCCTGTGGGAAAACATCTAATACAGCTGTGATGCGCTCAGCTTTGATCACCGAGCGCAGCGGGTTAAAAAGAGGGCTTTAATATTTCTGGTAGCTGACCATAATGCTAACACTCAGCCCCAGAGTGGAGTGGCGAGTAGATTTGCAGCTCTAATATTTCTCCACTACATCTACTACGGTCTCTAACCAGTTTTAATTACTCCAAGTATTCTAACGGTGGGAATTTGGCACGTGGTTCCCTTTGAATTCCAGGACAACAGCCTATCCTCAAGTCTATTTGGTGTTTTGAACTTTGGTCTCTGTCGTCATGGCAACTACGGCCTGCCCATCCACTTATGCAGAGAAGTCTTTAATCGGCTTTGATTGGCTGGGGAGGATTAAGATAGCGCGTTGTGTCGAGGCCCACGTTGTAACTACAACAAAACCGATTCAAGATGCTTGACTGAAAAGACACGTTACACTGTGACACGACAGAGCAAGGCCCTTTAAAGAGGTGAGGCTGCAACAAGCCTTCATCCTGCTGGGGTGTCCGCAGCACAGCGCGCCAAATCCTACTTATACTGTGGATAACTGAAGACGGGAACGAGCTAATTCTCTGAATTCTGCAGTAAATCTGATTCACTACAAATACCAGTCCTACTGTGATGTTCACCTGACACAGGAAAAACCAAAGAAAGCCAAAGAGATGACGAGAGGACAGACGCAGTTTCCCTGCAGAGACAAAGTGAGAAAAGCGAGGGTAAAGAAACTCACCTCTCCTGTCACCAAGTGTTTGCCGTCAGGGGAAAAAGACAGGGCTGCGATGGTTTTCCTGTGAGAGGGACAGAGGATAACATCACAGCATGATTAGTTCAATGCTGCTCTGCTTCAGTGAAGACTGTACTGGTGGATGACTCACCTTGAAGTGTTGATAATGTGGTGCTGCCTGTTCTTTTTGGGGTTCAGTAAGACGACCACACACCTACACAAGGAAACCAAGAAATGCAGTTATGCATATGATTACCTGATATGGAACAGGTCGAGAAACGATGCACATAGTTAAGGAAAATAGACATTTAATGTTAATAAGTTGATGACAGAGCTTATAGGTGCAAATTTCTAAACATTCAGACTGTGCAAAAGCCTGATGCTAATCTCTGCTGATCCACAGCTGAACTTTGTTTGGAAGTTTTTCCTTGGTGGTAACAGCGAGAGGTAAAAACATACTGCAAACAGTGGCGCTGTTAATCTTCTAGGAAAGCATTAAATAATTGACATATGTACTGATTGTGAAAAACAACTAATCATGTGCAGAAATTAATTTAAATTACTATCACAAGGCAGATATGAAACTATGAAACTTAAAAATGACCAAAAGATCAGTTGGAAAACTTCCAACCACTTTTTGTTTCTAATTACTTTTGATTTTTATTTCAGTTTACCCCACAACACAATAATAACCCAAATAAATCATCAATAATTTCTGGTGCAAATCAACTGGGTGTGTTGTGGTCAAAACTCTGCATTCGTGATTTATCATTTTCTTTTTGTGTGAAACATACAGTTGAAGCCAGAAGGTTGCGTATACTCATCATGGGCATGGATGAACGAAGATTTGGGGGTTTTAAAGATTTCTCTGAACTGTAAATACAAGTTGTTTCGATGTGTTGCCAAGTGAAGTGAGTTCTACATTACTCCAAAATCAACACCTTTGAGCTTGGCTGAAGTTTGCAGCTGCCAACATGCATGACCAGAAAGACTTGGAGTAATATTTTATGGTCAGATGAGACAAAAATTGAGCCATTTGGCCACAATGACACTTTTCAGGAGTAAAGGTCAAACCTAAGCACACTGCACCAGCTGTGAAGGACGGTGGTGGTGGTAGCATCATGCTCTGGGGTCATTTTATAGTTGTACATTGCACCAATTGGATATAATAATAAAGAAGGAGAACTACCTCCAAAATTTTCAACTTCACCTGAAATCAAAAGCTAGATGATTGAAACTGGGTGTTCCCACAAAAAGGAAATGAAGAGAAACACACAAACGCACACAGACTGGTCGGTGATATTTTTATACAGAATAATTTTCTAAGAGGGAACATTCAGAAAGAAGATTACACTATGTTACATCAAAAATGACTGAGTCATTTTTAGTCTTTACTGTGTATGGGACATTTCGCCAGCACCTATTTTTATACTTTTCCATAATGAAATAACGCAGGCATAATATTGTTACCTATTAATTAAAAATCCTTTTTGCATCCTAGCTCGTGAGCAGCACTTAGATCAGCATTCGACCTGTTGGTGAACTGCACCGTGCCAGGAAACTGCATTCCTGGTACAGAGCAGCTTGCACAGATTTAAACTGAGACAGCAGGTGGGTTGCCAGATTGTGCACCATTTAGGAAGTACAGCGACGAGCAGAACATGTGTGCAAAGACGTGGCCATGCAAGCCACACACACAAACACACACTCACAAACCTACACTCCTTTACATGTTGTTGCAACACTGCTCTAATTCTCCTCCTTTTTTTCCTTTGACCTCTTTCGTAATATTAATACAGCTTTGTTGGAAAGTTTAAGAACAAAATCAGCTCAAGTGCACAGATTTTGTTGCGACCTGGCAGGACCCACTCTGCTTGTTTTTAAACATTGCTTTCACCTGCTCCGAGGCCCACCCCTCCAGTATCGCCACTGTAGATCTAAACCATCCAGCATACAGCTCACGGGTGTCATTTTTATATTCTATGCTGAGTAAAGCTATAGCAGCTAGAACAAACTATCACTGTGAGAGTCAGAGACAGCCTCCCCAAGGAAGAAGGATAAAGAAAAAAAGCCAAAGAGCTCCAGTCCTCTGAGATGAAGCAGAGATAACACACACATGCAGAAATTTGCACACTAAACATCCGCATGAGGTAGATATGATAAGGCAGCTGGGAGCAAGCGGAGCGCTGATAAGTCAAAGGTCAGATTAAAAAGATAACAGCGCATAAACAGTCTATCTCATCTCACCCTGCAGGATAGGCCACGAGTCCGGATCGAGGGTCGCAGGCCAGAGCGCTGTTTCCTGAAGCGGTGATGCCCAACACTTTCTCCAGAGTCACCTGCAGAGAGACAAGCAAAGGATGGCTTTGGCTTTCAGGAAAAATAAAATAGTGGACTTACTGACAGGAGGATAGAGACAGAAGTCAGTAAAGACACAGGTAAATGTGCTGTCTGGGTATAACATTCTGGCATAGTATTATGTATTAAAAAGCAGCCTTTCGTGGCAGTTTCAAAATTGAGGCTGTCAAATCTGAAAAGTATTGATCACCGTTATTGTCGTTATTGCACACCTGCACAAAAACTCTGTGATAAAAAAGGGGACTTGGCTGCTGATGTGCAGCAGCAAGCATGTCTTTGATTGATACGTGTCCAACAACAGGCTCGAGACAGAAAACTGTCCTTGTTTTATCTTTTAAGTGTTTGAGGCGTAAAGAAAAAAGAAAAAGATCTCAAAGACAAAGTGAGGCTGTGGCAGCTGGCTCGGCATGTCTGCCTGTCTGTCTGTGTCTGTCTTGGGAATTAGAAACCAGCTGCTGGCATCATTGATTAGTCTGCATGAACATATGAATGTAGCCGAGCCTCAGTGTCCCACTAACACAACTGCAATAATAACTGGAGCAAACAATAAAAAGCATCATTGGAAACTCTAAATAGACTCGAAGTTTGTTTATTTATTCTTTTAACTGACCAGTCTTAATAGATCATTTATAAGCAATTAATAAGCTCAACCTTTTGGGTTGCCAGGTTATCAAAATGTCATTTTTGACACTGTTTAAACATCACACTTGGCAATAAATCAGCTATTAAATCGTGAATGCTTGCTTAACATAGGTGTTCCCAGTCCAGACAGTGCAATAACTTCAATTTAATAAAGATCACCAGCTGTTCTCATGACGATTTATCACTACTCTGTCAAGAAGTAGCAATAACTGTTTTAATAACTCTAATGAATGCGTAGCTCACAGTTTTTCAGCCTGTAACACGTGACCTGTTGGGACCTCGGCATCAATAAACTGCATTAAAATACAGGATGTAGCAAAAATAATAAAAATGACAGCTCATATATGGAGGCTGATGTTTAATTTCGTTTTTGGTGGGTTTAATAAACACATGGCTTTTCATGGTTCAGGCTTTTGAATGTTAAGCAGGTGAAACTGTTGAACTTCTGGCATTAGATTTCTAATAATTACAGTAAAATATCTCAGATCAGATTTCTAGCTCCGGGTAAGCCTGCAGCACTAACAGGTCTGCAGCGGGACACTTCTTCTGTCCGGCTGTTCTACTCACACATCAGGAGTTTTCGTACCTTGCTGGTGAGATTTTCTTTGCAGTTCTTCTTTCCGGCGGATGGAGAACGCAGCAACTTCCTAATGCGACTTTTAATGGTGAATCCATCGCCCGGCATTTTTCTTAGCTTGGCAGCCTGGAGGCTGCTGACCATCCACTGTTGCGACCCACGGACTGGCAGAGTGTGGCGCGCACACGGGCTGGAGAAGAAGCGAAGGAGAGCGCGTAATGATCCTCTCCCAGGACTAAAACCTCCCGGCTGCAGAGCTTTACAAAGTGTGACAGAGCTCCTGCAGCAACCGGTGGGATATGTGGAGACTAATCTCTCGTGTGAGTTCGCTGTTCTCTTCTTCTCCCGGTGCAGGTTCTCGTCTCAGCGCTGCGTTTGCAATGGCAGGAGGAGACGGAGTCGCCGCTCAGCTGTGCGCTTGTTCCCGTGTGCCAGTGTGACATCACTGGTTTAATCTGAACCTGAACTGGTCCCATTCAGTGATTACATCAGTTTTTGTTGCTGTTGCGCCTGATTTAATGGGATTAGAGAAACCAGTGCAGGGGATGTTTTGGGGGAGCCACCAAAGAATTTATTAGGCTGCTGATTAGCAGACAGAGGTTCACTTATCTAGAAGTTCACTCGTAGTAAATGGGACTGTTTGCTTAAGTTAAAGCAATTTAGGTTTTGATTGGGCCTCTTTGTTTTTGTTTTAACGAGACCGAACACATCCATTTGAATGAGCTTTCAATTCTGAAATGTTTTCGTGGAAGATCTGCATTCAAACCACATCCTATACACACATATACATATACTACACACGTGCGCGTATAAATCAAGAAATCCTTAAGCACTACAATTACAGTTCAAAGACATAAGAGAGAAGCATGAATGCGCTGTACGCACAGAAAGACCAAATAGTTACAAATAAATAATACAATTTTTGCTGAGATGACTCGGAGCGCTCGTCGGTGTGGCCATCTTACGGCGCAACCGGATGTAACAAAT
>VOQK01007545.1:24956-36311 GCA_015052645.1 Benitochromis conjunctus | reverse complement strand
ACAAATTCAGAGCACACTGGGTTTATTTATCGGCCTTCTAAGGAGACTTTTATAGTCAATCATTATTTTTGGTAACAAATAACTAGTAATACTAACAGTGAGCTATATTCTCTTACAGCATTAGTGAATCTGAAGTCTTTTGGCATGAAATAGTGAGCTAAAGCATGAGCTAAAAAGGCCTTTTTTCTCATTATGTTGCCTGCCTGCTATTGTGCAGGACTACCTGGGCCCTGTGGTGTCCAGCACTGGGACAGTGGCAGTGAACTCTCTGGGTCCTGAGGTTTGTACCAGTGCAGATTTGGAGAGTTCTGGTTAAGTCTGAAGGCTGACAACAACTGCTTAAGCACTTTTTATGGTTTGTGGGAGGGTGCATTGTTCTTTTGGGTGAGTGGTGTTGCCATAGTGAGTGTGCAAAGTCTGCAGCAGTGCTTAGGTGGGTGATACATATCAAAGTAACTCCCAAGTGAAGGCCAGCACCCATCGCAACATTAGATCATCATGAAATCATCATCTTCAGTCCACCTCAGTTTTAATGTACATGCATCAGTTGACCTAAAAGTTCTCTATGACAACAGATGTAATGTTTGCTTGAATATGCTATCCTGATGATGTATCTGAAATGGTTTTTAGGTCAAATTGGACAATTGGGTGACAAATCAGTTTCATGTCCAGGTGAAGTCTGTACCTTCTTATTTCATGACAAATTAGGCAAATAAAATATCTGGAGGTGGTTTAACTCTCAACATAAGGTTCAAAGAGATTTGAAGTCAAGTGAAGGCCATCCTTACACTGAATCGCCAATATAAACTTTAGGAGTGACTACATGAACAGCCTGGTACATTCTTAAAAAGGGGGAACGCACCGGCCAGCTCGGCTGACTAAAGTACATGATGATAGAATTATTTCCATGGTTACAAAAACCAATTTCACAACATCTAACAAAGTCAAGAACACTGTCAGGTTGGTGTACCACAGACAGTAAAATCAGCTGAATAAGTCACATGATAGGGTTGGGCAAAGTCTCACAATGGGTTCAGCCAAAACCTTGGCTGATAGTGACCCACACATACTTGTACACGTTGGCTCGTGTGATTAGATGATCAATAGTGGATCAACAACCCTCTTAGGGACACTCCCAATAGGGTTTAAAATCTGAGACTCTCGAAGAAGCTTCTTGGATGAGAGGTGAAACATCTTCAAGAAGAAAGGGACAGCTCATGAGCAAAAACAAACCACACCATGTGTCAAACACAGTGCAGGTGATGTTATGGGGGAATGGGCCTGTATGGGTGCCTGTGGAACAGTGCAGTCAGTGTTCATTGATGATGTGACTGCTGATAGAAACAGCAGGATGGACTGTGACGTGTACAGGGCAATAATTTCTCCTCAGATTCAGACAAATGCTGCAAAACTGATCAGACAGTGGTTTACAGTGCAAATGGATAATGACCCAAAGCATCCTGCAAAAGCAACCCAAGAGGCAAAGAAATGAGATATCCTTCAGTGGCCAAGTCAGTCATCTGATTTCAACCCAACAGTGCAGTGCTTAAACACAAAAACTGAATGCAGAGACTCACAAACAAGCAATAAGTGCAGGTGGCTACGGTAAAGACCTGACGGGGCATCTTGAAAGAGGAACCACAGCATCTGGTGATCTCGAGAGATTGTACCTCAGGTGGTTGTTGACTGCAAATGGTTTTCACCCAAGTATTAAAATAATGTTAGTTAGTTCAATTAAAACGGATCCTCTGAAGGTTTATTCAAAAAGAGCTCATGAAACACTTTTTTATCCCCTTAAATTTAAACTCAAAGTCTGCACTTCAGTCACATCTGATTTGATTTAAATCCACGGTGATGTACAAACAGGATTAATTCAAAATATGTAAAAACAAGATGAAATACATACTCCAAAAAAAACCCCCACCAAAAACCCCAAAAGTTATTTGTGAAAGATGTTTGAAAACACTGAACACACAAAAGGCTTTTATTTCCAAGAAGAAATGCTGTTACATCTCCATCGACATGAAATCAGCTGCATTCTGGCTTGAAGACATGAAACAAAGCAAAAATGGTGGTATTATAAGCGAAGGATGGGATAATAAACGCATTTAATTCACTCAGACTGAGGCAATAGAACCAGTGTTTCGAAATCATCCAAAGACAAACTGTTATGCAATTACAAAACTACAACAGTCACAGAATCTATTTACATTAGATACACGGCTAACATGGCTACACGTCTTGCATCACTTTCAAAACATCAGGTTAACGTGTGTACTAATACTATTCAAAGATGACTTTATAATGCAGATTAATGTGTTACGTTACAGGTTAATGCAAACAGGAGACAACACGGGTGATTTCTACCAAAAAAAAAACAAACATTTAAAGTGCGACTAATGATGATTTTTACCACATTAGTAACAGATTAGTAACACGTTACCTAGCACCCACTGAAAAATGACACCTGTTAAGACGTGACAGAGTTAAAGCTGTGCAACACCCAGGCGGGAACAGACACTTAGCTTACATTGTAAGGCTTAAAATGCTGGATCGCACGACATATCTGTATAGTTTTCTTTTGCATAAGAGAGTTCAGTGAAGAATTCAAATACATCTCAATACCCCACCTGAAAGTTGGTAATATTTAAAGATCATTCATTGCTGGAAAACATTGATATCAAAAGTGATTCATTTCATGAATACATTCAGCAGGTCTCTTAATGCCGTTTCATAATCGTTTATACAAAAAAACTGCTTCTTTCTACATTATAAAAGAAGTCCACCGAGTTCAGAAAAGAGCAGCAGTTATTATCCGTGGCCCTGATCCTTTGGCTTTTTCAGACAGGCACATTTGGTGACACTTTCAGTGACCCACGTGACTCGAGTTATCAATATTAGCAGAAAGCAGAGAAACTTCAAGTACGACTGTGAAGATGATGTTAGAAAAAGATGCTGTATCCTTAGGTCGTTTACACACACACACGCACACACACACGCACATTCCTGGAACAAAGACCGCTTTATCCGACTGCGCCCATGTGAGAATAGCATAGAGGGAAGGTGGATGCATCCTTACCTGCTAGCTCCACCCAAGCAGCACCTTCACTTAAACCTAACAATGGGAAGGTGTCTGAAGCAAACTGCCTCCTGGTGTGTTGTACATGTGAGAAGAGACGACTTTGATAACGGCTCCGACGTGATTCGGAGTCCAGAGTTCACGTGTGAAGACATCTTTAGTCATGACAGAGATTTCAGTGTGAGACTCTCAGAGCGTAGATTCGTTTTTGTAGTGAAAGGACGTTAGTTACAACTACGCAAACTCTAGGTCAGGTTCCAGTTCTTTTTCTACGTCTCTCCAGGACCGTTTCTTTGCGCTGGGGAAGTCCTTTCCTAAAGCACCGCGTGTTAAAGGCCTCGACGTGGAGCGACTTTGAAAACTGCATTTAAGCCTCTCAGAGCTGGATCTGGGGGGACTACTTGCAGGACACTTAACTGGTGCCGACCTTCTTTTCGGCGGCCTTCCTCTGGGTCGTTTGACTGGCACAGGAATATCTGCTACTTCACCGACAATGCCTGCGGGGTCCTCGGCTTTCATCTTGGTCTCTTCCAAAGTAATTTTTTTACTTTGTTTCTCTTCGAGCAGCACAGATATTTCACCTTTGCTGACACATTTACTGGTCTCTTCTATCACACTACACTTTTCCTTTTCACCTACAGCAGTACTTGCAGGGTTCCTTCGAGGCCTGCCTCTGCTTCGACGGGCTTCTGGAAGGCTTGGCTCGGCCTCAGACTTGACAGAACACACACGATTAAACCTCAAGTGGGCAGCGGGAGGAGTTGTGCTCACGCCTGCACCCGTGCTACCCTCAGTGTTGTTTTCTGTAGCTTTAAGATCCACTGAAGGCACAAAAATTGATTTGTTAAGGGTGGCAAGCTCAGCCAGGGGGTAAATTACACCGGAACCCTTCGAATCGGAATCTGAAGATGCCGCTTTGCTCTCTAGGTTATGCCCGGTTTCCGAATCCAAAGGCGGGTCAGATGCAGATATGGTAGTGTCTGATGGCTCAACTAGCTGCATATTAGCTGAAGAGCTAGCATCACCCTCCTCTTCATTTTTCCTGGGTTTCATGACCATAAGTGTATAGAAGCCTTGGCCAACTGTAAGATTAAAAAAGGACACAAACATATACAATAATGTTATACTAACAAATTTAAATGGAAGATAATTCAAAATTGGTGTATTAACTGATCTAAGAGCTTACTTGGTTTGAGACATGAGGGAAGTATGAGTCTGCCAGTCTTGGAGCGAATAAGAGGAAGAGCCAGAGGCTGTGGAGTGTGAACATTGGTGCTGGTGTAGTTAGCTGTTGGGGATACAGGTGAGGCTCCTTCTTTGGGTGCGAGGACCTGAGGTGAAGATTTACCTGACGGGACTGCTTGAGACTGCTGATCTGTTTGGGAATTGGAAATGTGGAAACCAGTAGCCTGGTCTGGCTCTCCAGAAGCTTTCTGTTTGACTTTTAAGTTTGACAGGGACTTTTTCTCTTGGACTGAGGCCACACGTTCAGATCGCTCAATTTCCACCTGGGACCGGGGTGCAGCGTTCGCAACCTGGGCTGGAGAGGACACCAGCAGAGGTTTAGGTATAGGTGCCTTTGCACAAGATTCAGTCGGAGCTTTTCGTAGGAGAGGCAGGGTTATCATCGTTTTTAAATTGTGTGGAGTTGTGGCTGTGCTAGCCTGAGAAGGAGCACCGAGGTCAGGCTGTGCTGAGAATGAGGGCGTGGGGTTAGACTCGGGAGCAGTGGCTTGTAGTAAAGCGGCTCTGGACTGTAGCAGGTTGGAAAAGAAAGGCGTCCACTTCATCGCCTTCTCTTTCCGTTTCTGTTTTTCGCACACCTCCTTTAGTTTGTGCCTGATCACATTTTGAGACTTCCCTAAAAATGTGATCATATTTTTTTTTGAAAAACAGAAAAAGAAAAAAAAAAAAAACTTCAGCACAGGGAGTGAAACGTGCATGCACATATTACATGTATGTTAGTTGAAATTTCCTAAATGTTTTGGTCAGAATTTGGGCGTTTGCATTTAAACAGTACAAAAACGTATACAGGGCAAGACAAGGTGCATTAATACAGAGTGTACATACCAGACAACTGAGCGAGTGTCTCTACATAGCCAGACTGCATCTGCGTCAGCATCTTCTTTGTCTCTTCTAGATGTTTGGAGGTCCTAACCAGGTTTTGAATTTCTTTCAGGGCCTAAAAAACACAAAATGGCAAAAACAAGTGTTGGCAGTGAGGCCAAAAACTCACACATACAGATCTGTGTAAAAGTACTTGCCTCCTTCCTGATTTCCTATGTTTCCATCAAACAAATTTAAATATTAGACAAAGATAACACAAGTAAACACAAAATGCAGTTTCCACATCGGAGGGTTTTAGAGCATGAAGTGCCTTTTTAAGTCCACAGCATCTCAATTGGATTCAGGTCAGGACTTTGAATAGGCCACTCCAAAGTCTTCATTTTGTTATTCTTAAGCCATTGAGAGGTGGTCTTGCTGGTGTGTTTTGGATCCTTGGCCTGCTACAGAACTCAAGTGCGTTTCAGCTTGAGGCCACGAACAGCCGGCCGTACGTTCTCCTTCAGGATGTTTTGGTAGACGGCAGAGTTCATGGCTCCCTTTACCACAGCAAGCTTTCCAGGTCCTGAGGCAGCTAAACGCCCCCATTCCTTGGAAGGTTTACCATTTGTGTATAATGGCTCTCGCTGTGGTTCGCTGGAGTCCCACAGCTTTAGAAATGGCTTTCTAAACTTTTCCAGACTGAGAGATCTCAATTACTTTGCTTCTCATTTGTTCCTGAATTTCCTTGGATCACGGCATGATGTCTGGCTTTTGAGGATCTTTTGGGCTACTCCGCTTTGTCAGGCAGGTTCTATTTAAGTGATTAAGAACAGGTAAGGCAGCGATCAGGCCTGGGTGTGGCTACAAGTCTGTTATTATTTTATGTAATAACAGGAGGGGTGATCACTTTTTCCACACAGGGCCATGTAGGTTTACATTTTTTCCACATTAATAATAAACACCTTTATTTGGAAACGGCATCTTGTGTTTACTTGTGTTATCTTTGTCTAATATTTACATTTCTTTTATCATTTGAAACATTTAACTGTGAGAAACATACAAAAACATAGAAACTCAGGAAGGGGACAAACACTTTCACAACACTGTAAATTCATTATGTCACATATAGTTGAAGATTATTATAATCTTTTGACTACAGATTAAAAGATAACCTTTTTTTGCTGGCTACAGGCTACTAAAACAAAACACCAAACAAAAAACCCTAAACTAAAAAGACTGCACTGTACAACTGATTTTTAAAAAAATGTTTGGATAATGTAAAAACTAAACTGGCAAATGTGTCATATTTTTAGTTAATTTAATTAACTAAATCGCCGGATTCGGACCAGAGGAAACAAACTACAGGTGTGAAAACACCCATAAACTCAATAACAATGTTTTTCCATTGAGAGGAAGTCAAATTTAAATTTATCTCTCAAAGTTTTCAAGTTTGTAGTCTGATGCGAATACTGTGGTAGTATCTGTGCCAACCTTCTGGCACTCTGCTGTCTTGGTTTGGTCACTAAATTTTAATTTGGATACTTTGTGATAAAAAGTATTTCTCAGATATGACAAAGTGCACATAACCTTTAGTGGAATTACATTTTCACACTAGTTTTCTAGTAGTTTCCACTTTAGCTAACCAAAAGGGAAAACTGCAGTATGCAGAACTGACCAATGACAGGAGGCGGAGCCTGGGGGCTCTCGGGTCACTCCGTAGGACAGCCTGGAGTTTATCGAAGAGGTTTCGCTGTTCGGATCTTCTCAGCCGTTCGAGCACTGTGTGGTTCTCACGCTTCTTTTTGGTTTTTGTCTCACCACGTTCATTGAGATCCTGGAGGAGACGCAGTGAAAACTCAAAACACACTATACATACTGCTTTATGATACCAAGAATTAGGTGTTCCAACTATATCTAAATAAAGTGAGGGCAATTAAATATGGCGGTCTAAGCTGGACGCTCGTCTTACCTGGGAGTCGAATTCCAAAAATGATCCCAAATCTTCACTGGAATCTCTAAATGATGACAAAAAATTTGAGCGTTGACGGTCAAAAAACAAGTTTATGCTTTACATTCAACATCGAGATGTTAATTTTTTATTACCGTGATTGCAGTAATTCCTTGGAAACAGCTTTCTTCAGTTTAGCAATGGCCATTTGTTGTTTCACTTCTTCTACAGTCTCAACATCCACCGTCTCATCCTGAAGACAACATCATTCATGATGAGCTTTTGAAAACAATGCCAGGACTACTTTTTCATATTTTGTAAAGTAATCCAATGTTTTTATGATTACAGTTAAAGACGAACCAATTTGAATTTTTGCACTTTGCATGTATTTAAAAGTTGGACTGATTTTTTTTATATTCATAATAAACCACTTACATTTTAAAATAAATCACTCAAAGAAAATACAAAAATAAGTAAACTGTAATTCTCAAACTTACATCCTCGTCTCCCTCTCCGTCACAGTCTGATGAGTAGGAGCTTGTGTCTTCTGAAGCGATGTCTAGGTTTGACTCTGCCTGCGTGCCGTTGGCCTCATCGCCCTCGTCTGATGGGATCTTCCCATCACACACCAGCTCAGGGGAGGAGCCAGGCTCTGCTAATTTGCTGTTTAAAGTGCTCTTGACTGCATTCACTGTGTCCACAGCAGGACACCCAGCTGCACCGTCTTTTTTTAAAAGGACATCATTGTTCGCCATGTTTGATGCATTTAGATGTCCTGACTGTTGTGCTGCTCCATCACCTCCAGGCCCTGGGAGCTGAATGAGGGTAAAGCCCCCGGGCAGGGAAACACCAGGTAGCTTCTGTCCGCCGGCGCACTGGTTGGACGGAGGGTAGATCCTGAAAGAATAGGTTCCACTCTGTCCTAAAAAGCTGGGGCTTTTCAGTGATTGTGAAACGGTGAGCGAGACAGACGAGGATGAGGAGCTGCTCTGGAAGGAAGTGTCTGAGTTGCGCTGGCCTGAGGAAAGTGATTGGACAGAGCTGATGTTGGACGATATCTGTGACTGTTGCCCAAATGAAATACGTCCATTGCTCTGAAGGTATGGATGGAATAAGAGAACTGAAAAAAAAAAGACAAATGTAGTTCAGGATGATGAGATTATATACATCACTTTAATAGAACTGTGTTTTTAGTGATACATGTTTACTTCTATTCTATTTGATTAAGTTGATGTCACTTCTTGAGGTTTATTTACCCTCTATCAATCCTAATGCGTTAAGAAATCATCTGGTCCTTACCATGTCCTAAAATGATGTAAATACAACCGCAGATGACATCTTACACTGTGCTATTATTTATTTAACAAAATTTAAGCTAAAAGGCAGAAGAAGTGTGTGAAAAACAAAGTCTAAACCAAGCCTAAGTATGCTTTTACTGCTTCAACAGAAACAGAGATGAAGCCAGTTGCTGATAACCAAAGTCACTTTATTAGCTGATCATCAGCAAGGGTCAGCACCTCTATAAAAGAAGGTGGTTTGGTAGTTTGCAGGTCTAGAGCATTCACAATTCCAAGGAGGAAAGGCATCAGCAATGATCTTAGAACAGCAATTGTTCCCCATCAGTCTGTGATGGCTTAAAAGACCATGACTCTACAGTGAGATTCACAAGTGGAAAACATCAAAGACAGCTGTCAATCTTTCCAAGAGTAGATATCACCGAAAATTCACCCCAAGGTCAGACTGTGCAATGATTGGAAAAACTGCAAATAACCCAAGTAGTTCATGACAGTACCACAAGAAAAACACTGAACAGGTATGGCTTGTTTGGGAGGGTTGCAGGGAGAAAGGATCTTCTCTCTAAAAAGAACATGGCAGCACAGCTCAAGTTTGTAAAGTTGCTGGTCGTCATAAACCACAGCACCACGTTTGGCCAAAACGGTCAAGCACGGTGGTGGAGGGGTGACAATTTGGCATTGTTTTGCAGACACAGGACTAGGAATTGGAATCGAGAACCAGTTTCCAGTAGTCCATGTTCCTTGAAATCGTTGCCTGCCTATCGATCCCGTTTATTGGTTCTTGACTCTCGCTACGATCAGTTGATTTCAGGTTGTGTGTAGTAGGAGGAAAATAGTGGCGCAGCCTCCAGCGTGGATATGAACATTACTTTTATTCTTATTGCAGAAAAGGATGCGCGATGGTAAAGAGGAGACTGCTCCAGGACACAAACAACTGCATTATACTGCTAACACAACTTCGGCTCTTTGCAAGCACCTCCACAGACAGCATGCTAACACTAAGCTAGCCAAGAACCCAGAGTACTCTAAAGCTGAGTAAACGCTGATCCCAGACCAGCACCGTGATAAAGTCAGCCGTCATTTGCAGTGAAGCTGCTGCTGATCTTCTACAGGTAACAAACTGATGACCTCACTTTCTACCGGTTCATGTCTCATATAATTTTACAGAGTAACATGAAAGTAACGTAAGGAGTAGTGCAACCAACGTCTTTATCGTGGGTGTAATTAATAAGTAACGTACTGCATTACTTATGAGAAAAGTGTTCTGTGTAATATATGCAATAATTACTTTTTTAAATAATGACCCCAACACTGATCACAACAAATATCTCCGACATTCACAAAGATTTGAACACTCAGCATGTAATTAATTTGCATGAATGTAATGTCTTTGATACGCTGCTTAGAGATGGTGGTGACTCTAGAAGTGGAGCCAATGAGAATCAATAAGGAATCGCAATTGCTAAATTCTTATCAATCCCCATCTCTACACAGGACCTGAGCGCCTTGGAGTCACTGAGTCAACCCTGAACTTCTCCGTATACCAAAGTATTCCAGAATCAAATGTAAGGCCATCTGTTTGAGACCTAAAATTTGGCCAAAATTGAGTCATGCAACAGGACAATGATCCCCAGCACTGCAATTTACAACAGAATGACTGAAAACAAAAGAATCAAGGTGTTGCAATGACCCAGTCAAAGTCTAGACCTCAACCTGATTAGATTGCTGTGATGGGAACTTAAGAGAGCTATGCATAAATGAATGCTTGCAAACCTCAATGAACTGAAGCAACACTGTAAAGAAGAGTGGGGCAAAATTCCTCGACAGCAATGCGAGAGACTGATAAAGACACATAGAGATCAATTACTTCCAGTTACTCTATGATGGGGGTGTACTTAGCTTTTCACACACATTTTTGCTACTCATGTGAGGTGGTATTTCATAATTTTAGAGCCTGGTAAGAATGAAATGTGTTATTATGTACTCAATCTCAGAAATAAAAGTGGATCGCTTTTTTCACATGACTTTACCAAAAACAGTTTCAGATTATGCTTAGCTATAACACATTAAAAAAAAAAAACACATTTACTAAGAGCCTTTCCAAACAGACAGTCCTGTTTTTCAGCGTCATGTCCTTTAAGACAATGATAACAATAGTGAATATCTTAAGCACAGAGTTACAAATTGCTTCACAGTTTGAATGAAAACAAACACCTTGCATAGTATCTCTAATGGTTTATATGCACACACACTTACATGCAACTATTAGGCGTGGATTACAGGAAAAAATAATGGGTGAAAAACTAAGGAAAGGCTAAAATGAGTTTTCAGCAGTCAAAAGGCAAACTGCTGATTTAACCTACTTGATGGGCTGAGGAAGTGAGTTTCAAAATTTAGCTGCTACAACCTGAAAAGCACAGTCACCTCTAGCACTGCTGCAAAAAAGGACCTAGATCATTTATAAGGCTTTGTGTGTGATTTTTAAATGAATTCTGAATTTCACTTGGAAGTCAGAGAAAGGGAAGGAAGAACAGGAGATTCATAGGCAGCACATTTAGGAGGCAGTAGTTTTGAATAAACGCAGGTCAGGTATGTAAAACAAAGTGCCTCTGCTGTAGTCTAGCAACAGAGAGACAACCTTACCTGGTGACGGCGTTAGTGTCTTCAGATCAGCAGTTTTCCCTGCAGCGATATTTGGACTGACTAATGAGCTTGCAACTTTTACGGCGCCTGTTCTAGTAGTGCTGGTTTTGTGTGGAGAGTCTGGTTTCTGAGAATTTTTCTGAGGAATATCAACTGAAGCATGCAGTCGTCCTGTGACGTAGGCAGCAAGGCGGTTAGCTGGATGCAAAGATCCCATCTTTCCAAGCTGCAGTCTGGCCTGATTGTAGGATTTGCCATTTACCTGCAGAGGAAAGAATGCATATGTATATTTTAGAAAGTATCTGCATCTTTCTGCTGGTGTAGTTGTATGTGAGTTAGTCCTT